>JAANBB010000059.1:0-151930 GCA_014621425.1 Cylindrodendrum hubeiense | reverse complement strand
GTTGAGAGGTCGAATGCTGCGCTGGGGTTCTAGGCTGTGGGATTCGGCGATTGGTTGGCGGGTGAGGGGTTGTGTAGTGTATGTTAGGAGAGCGGTTCAAAACGGGATGGAGGTATGCAAACTATCATGATCAGATTACTCTAGCGTCGGACAATAACACGGCCAATTAACTGTATACTTTTCCGCCGCATGGCCTAGTATTCAACCGGTGGGACAACTGACGGCCGGCTCAATGCAAAAAAGAAAAATGCAAAAGGCTGGGTTTGTTAGCTTGCTCGCACGGGTTGGTAATCAACCTCACACCGCACCCAATCGCCAACCTACGAATGTCCATTGCGGGAGAGACATTCCTCCATGGCCTGTTAACGCCCCCATGTGGTGCAACGCACGGCAAGGCAGTTCTCAGACGACAATGACTGACTCGGGGGGATTTGTCAGCTCGCTCTCCTTGAAACTGCAGATCGATCCCGGCTGAGCTGTAGATGAGGCTGTCTCACCCTTCGGCTCCGGCACAGAGAGTTGACGAGCCTGTAAGCCACGTTACGTGGCCGGGGCTCTGGCAACAATCCAGAGACGACGATGACGAGGAGGCCAGAGCGTTATCCCACTCGTCAAGCTCCGTCAGGCAGATTACGCGATCTTTCTTGCAGCTCCCGTACCCCTCCCGTAAGCTTCCCCGGCTCGGGACCTCGCAACCGACGTCCCGCATCCACATCAGCCCCGCCTCGGGGGGAGGTCCCAGCGGCGGTGCAATAAGCGGCATCGATGCGTTTCAACACGCGCTGGCTAGCCTCGCATTACTATTACTAATGCAGCAGTTGCCGGGGGAAGCATCTAGTAGGGTCAGGAATGGCAGTTGCATTAGTAAACAACCCGTCTGTCGTCGGCGGTGAAGAGCGGATGTGCAAAAGTGAAAGCGGGGGGGGGAGCTTGTGTGGATCGCAGGACAGAGAGGGGACGCCGCCGAGAGAGACAGAGAGACATATATATATCCCGGGGACTTTGCCTCCTCGGAAACCTATACTCGATTCAGACCATCACGCAATCTGCCCTCCATCTTGCACTATCAACCCCTTCCCTCACACCAAGCTACCCGCACCACTCAGTCACCATGAGCTACACTCTCTACGACGGCTCCATCGTCCCGGCCCAGGATGCCCTGAACGCCCTGTCGGCCATCCTCACCAAGGCCGAGGCGCACATCACCGACAGCGCCGGCTTGTTCGCCGCCAAGCTGCACGAGGACATGCTGCCCTTCACCTTCCAGGTCTACTTCGCCTCCGACGTCGCCCAGAAGCTGGCTGCCCGCGGCACCGGTGTCGAGCCCCTCGCCCTGGACCGCAACTTCGAGAGCTTCGCCGACATGCAGGCCCTCGTCAAGAAGGTCCTCGACGTCCTCGCCAACGTCGACAAGGACGCCTTCAACGCCCGCGAGACGGCCGAGGTCACCGTCGGGCTCGGCCCCGGCAAGGAGGTCAAGATGCAGCTGCGCCAGTACGTCAACGGCTACGTCCTGCCCAACGTCTTCTTCCACGTCAACACCGCCTACGCCATCCTGCGAAAGGAGGGTGTCCCCATCGGCAAGCAGGACTACCTCACCCCTTTCATCGGCAAGTACGCGGCTTAGATGCGCCATGGGAGGACACAAAACGGAGTTGGACGTGACGAATGTCATAGTCTATGGCAGCGGAGGACAAAGAATCAAAAAGTTACGACATGTTGGCGGGGCGGTGTGAAGGACAGCCTTCTAGTTCCCCATATATGCTTAGATAACAAACAATAACTATCAAGATCAAATTGAGTCTTCCTTTGGAAGCAATGGCCGTGAATGTACGTGAATGTATGCTGTAGACGTCGATACGACGATAATGCGGGGTGTAAGTTGCATCTACAGGGTAGGTCGTATTCTCGGAAAGATAATGCGACTCCAATGCCGCCGCCACCCCGCCAGGATTTCTATGCTTACATATCCGTCCTCGACACATGTGAGCTCAACTTGCCGACGTCGCCATCCCAAGAGGAGCTCGCTATGTCTGTCCACTGGTGGGCGCTCCGTCTGATCCAGTCCTTCGAGGTATGTAGGCTACGGCAAATGCTCCGTGGGCGCGGGAATCGCTGACAATTCGCAGGACAGGATCGTCGCTTCAGTACGCATCGCATCCACCGACCCAGCCCGTCGACGTCGCTAATCCCCTCCAGATCCTCCGAATGCCCGGCTTCCACCGCGCCGTCGGCCAGATACACAAGAAGGTCCACGAGGCCCAGCACGGCCGCAACCCAAACCAGCCGCTGGCTCCCGGCGAAGCGACGGGTTCGTTGCCCACCCAGGCAGCCCTGTGTCTGCGACCGCGAGATCGAAGCTAACCATGTGCCAATCCAGCCGATCCGGGCGCCGTTGGCCGCAAACAACGCTTCGCGAAGCACTTCTTTGACGAGCTGAAGAACCAGGTCCGCGGGAAACCGAGCGATCTGCCGCATGAGCCGCCCAGGAAGTGACGGACGTAACGGCTTCATGATCCACACGACGCACCATACTCAACTCCTGACCTTTTCGATGCGAAGCGAGCGATGTATCATAACGGGAATCCTAGAGGAACCGACGATTGGAAATGAGAACATCTGTAGGAATACTGGGAATCAAACGGAAACGACCGAGTCAGCAACAGACATGCCCATTGGGAGCAGTTGGTATTGTCGTAGGTTGCTTCAAGAACTCTGAGTCAGGATATCGGGACGAGAGACTGGGGAACGAGTTCCTTGCATTGGGACGAGCGGCCATCTATTGAGCAGCCTCCAAGGCCTCCAAACCCCCTCTTAACACGGGGCTGCCCGTTGTATTTGTATAGCCCGAGAAGTTGAACCGAGCTACTTTGCCGTACCGAGATCGGCAGCCATCTGCCGACTCTAAACTGCCGACTATGTCACAGAGGACGCAAGATTCCCAATGGCCCCGACCATGTCGGTCATGCTCCACGGGTCGTCATCACCTTTCCCTACTCTGGTCATCAATACTTGCCCTTGCGATACGTGCCTACAATGCCTCTGCTTCGTCCCCCAGCACTTCTGACATAAGTCCTTATCCCAACACTTCTTGCAGTGCCACGCCATCTCGCCCCTTTTGATCTCCTTCCAGCACCCGTCGCATCCTGTGGCCATCTTCTTCCGTGACGCGACGTGTTGCCCAGCTTTGAATCTGACCGATGTGGCACCACGGGCACATCTTCCGGCCTGGAAGCAGCTGTTGCAGTAGTAGTCGACGCCGCCATAGCCTGCCAACAGGCGATATACAGAGTCGTTGGGACCAAGGCCGTTTTCACAACCTCTGCAGACAACTGCTACTAGGATCTCTATCGTTTGGATTGCAGGGAAACTAGGCGGTGCCTGCAGAAGGGGTTGAGAGTGTTGAGGGCGCTGAGGATACTGGGAATGCTGGTGATGCTCAACTGCCGGGCCTGGATGTACTGGAATTGTATGAGTGGTAGATACCCCGGATTGGTAGGGTGGCGGTGCGTGATCTTGAGGTGGGGAATATGCCGGAGGAACTGGCGCAGTCTGATAGTGCTGCGTTTGCGAGCTGTTTGACGGAGGAGTTGTTGCTTGATGATGCCACTGAACAGGAGTAGACGACTGAGAGGTATTCGGTGGACTGCTTGACTGGAACACAGTTGGTTTCGGTGATGCGCCTCCAACTCGTCCCATATGAAGCTCGATCAACCACATGGCCTCGACAAATTCGTCCTTGTCAAACCGCCCGTTTCGGTCCCGGTCCGTCTCCTCCCATATCCTCGATAGATCTGACTTGCCCAGCCCGCTTTCAAAGAACACCCCCGCGGCTTCGATACCGGTGAGATATGACTTTCCCCCGCACTGGTCCTGGAATTGCTTCTCGTAACGACTCCGGGCTGCGGCGGGAATCTCAGGTCGAGGCGTGCTCCAACAACCAGACGGTATGGATGGGGCAGCGACAGGTTCCCTAGTAGGCTGGTGATTTGTCTGCTGTGTAGGGCCCCATAGTTCAGACGAAACAGGGATGATGGCAACGGAACTGGATGGGCGGTGATGAGATAGGCCTGGCTTTAAACTCGATGGGGCCGACAAAGCTGTGAAGGACGCTCTCGTCGGCCGGCGTGGAGGCGGAGGCGGAGGCGGAGGTGAACCGTTTGTTGACGATGGAGGACTCATCCAGCTAGGAGACTTGGCGGGAGTTTGGTATCTGGATAGGATATGGGCGGGAGCTTGTTGGTTCGACGAGGCCAGCGAAACCAGCTCGTTCGGTATCGCTCGAGTAGGGAGCTGATATATGTGTTTCACAGGGGCACTTCTCGAGCAAGCCTCGAGGAAATAAAATTCCGAATCCCAGGGGCAAAGCACCGTGTTCCTGCCCAATATACATTCCGAAGCATTAAACTCGCCACTTACAAACAGCTGGAGGCTCGTCTGGAGCGACGGCGGAAGCATGGCCGACACGAGACCGCGATCCGTCCGGACGATGACGGCCTCCCCGGCGCCGAAGAAGACACTACACACCGGGGAGTACTGCCGAGCCGTGCACCGCCAGTCGAGATACGGACCGAGGAGAGAGTAGCACGCCTGGGAGAACCCGGCAGGGGGGGAGACCTGGACTGTGCCGTCGGTGAAGCAGACGAACCAGCCGCCCAGCGGCGAGAGCGCGATGTGCTCAACTGCCGATGGGGGCTGCGCGGCTGCGAGGAGATCGGGCCGGCTGCACAGTACTATGGAGTTGATGAGCTTCGACGCAGTATCGTGGTTGGATATCTTTCGCGCTTACATTCGCCGCCCTTGGTCATGACTGCGTATGCGCCATCGGGCGCAGTCGCCATCCACGAGATCATGGTCCCAGCCATGCTCGGGCTGTCGAACACACCTGCCAGCCGATCCCATAGTTGCTGGATCGGTGCGGGCAGGTTCTGGCTGAGCAGCGTGTTAGTGTCTCCATCGTGGGTTGTGGGGACGCCTGCTTACGCCAGGGAGAAGTGGTCGTTGCCAACCGCCCACGAGTCGGCCGTTGTTCCGAAGTAGAGAAACATGCTGAATTTCCTCAGATGTGCTGGACAACCTCGCAACGATATGCCCGCTCAAGTCTCCATCAGAGTCCGTAGCGCAGTGGACGGGCATGGCCATGGTTTTAGACACAGCTCAGCTGCCAACCACTGCCTCCGCAGCGCAGCCTCACAGCCACAACTGCTCAGCTGGGGATAATCTCTGCGCGACGCCGTGCGCCAACGAGCTGAGCCTCAAGGCGTTCTGGCGGGTGTTCTTGTCCAGAAACGGCAACACGCGAGAAGCTGAGGCGCCATGGTGGGTGGTGACCTGCGTCTAGCTCGCTGTGCTGGCGCGAGCGGGTCCGTCTCGAGCGTCAGCATCAGTCTAAGTTGCCCCGACTCATCAAAGCTGACGCGACGGCCAATTAACGTGCAACCCTTGAAACAGAGTCAATCCCCCCGGACATCCTTCAGGCTTTCTTTCAATCCTTCTTTCAACCTCACCTCTGAGTAACTAGTGAGCTTTGTTAGGACTTGTTTGGACTCTTGTTCATTACTCCACGTTGAATTGGCCATCTTACGGAGTGTCTGCGGGACAAGGTAATCGATTATTATTAACGTGTTTTATTTCACTTCTTGTGTTGGCCGAGTCACATCATACACTTGGTCCTGCTAAGGAGCGGCGTTAGTTATTTGAGTCCCTCCATCCCAGTGCGTCCTTTGCATGTCCTTCATCTGCAGTGACGATGCATGAGCACAGCGGGTTGAGGGCTCCAACGTGTGATCTGCTCACACGCATTTTGACCTCAAATACATGCTATTCGGTAGACGGGACCAATGTCAGGTTCTAGGGCGTGTTCGGGGTGCTGAGTATTGGCATATGGTTGCCGTCAAGTGGAACAGGCTGCCATTGTGTTGTCAATTTTGCAATCGACAGATCATGTGGGTGAAATGAACCTCCGTTTGCACACCCTCACTGGACTCTTCACAATGTGTTCATTGTATGCCGCCGCAACTTGTAATGATCTAATGTGAGCACCGTAGCCTGTGTGTCTATTTTCGTCGCCGAGCACCTGTTCTCAGTGACGAAAATTAGGTCAAATGTGGGAACACGTGTAAGAACCGTGTTCAGTAATTCGAATCGAATAACTTGCCAAGCCACGTAAAGGCCGTGGACTTTGAGACCAGTATAATTTTATCATCTCTACCTCGCCTCAGGTCGTGAACTGGCCCCACTCACCCCAGTTAATAGGAAGCCCAATATCGAGATTTGCTTCCAGGGCATCTTCCACAGCGTTCAGATTGAAGCTAGGGTCGATGTGTCCAAAGACATCTTGTCCAGATATTGCATCGATGAGGGAGAAGTCAATCGGGTTGTCGATACCTGCCGCCGAGTTCAATGTTGTGGGATCTGCCATGACGACCTCGCTTGGCCGGGGTACCGCCGCCTGGGACGATGGCGGAGCCGAACCCGGTGTTTCGGGGGGAGGCGGCGTGATCTCCTTGGTGATATTTGTTGCAGCTCTCTCCATCTCCTTTAATACTCGTTCGCCCAGCCCAGCCACGACATTTGCGCTCCAGAAGTAGTCACCGAAATCCCTTAACATCTCGCAATTCCGTTTGAAAGCATGCATGGCCCTTGAACGGAACATCGGAAGGCGACTATGTCGCATCTTGCGATATTCGACACTCAGAGCGAGGGATACGGCGTACGGAATGAAAGGAACTGGGCTGAGGTTATCGCGTGGAACTGAGCATGCAATCCGTTCAGCTGCGAGCGAACGTCGCGCATTGGCTGATGGAGGAGGAAGAGTTGAAGCTGCAGTTCGGGTCCCAGGCCGGGGAAGCCGGCATGATAAGATGATGACTGCATGATAGAATGTTTCGATGGTTGCTGTGCCCAATGTTAGCAAGGTCATGAATATCGGAGAGATGCGACGGACCTATGAGTGGAGTGGAGACCTTCAAGGCATCGGCGTCGACGATCATGGCTTCAAGCACCGGAAGATCGATGTAGGCAATCTTTTCGAAACCAGATGCCTCTGCGCTTGGCCCTGGACGGTAGAGCTCAATGACTTGGTCAAGCCACTGACAAACAGAGAGAAGGAGTCGAAAACAGGGAGGACGCCTCTTGATGCATGCATCCAGGTTAGCACCGATATCTCGCTCATGCATTATACACGGTCTTCCGTAAAAAGCGGCATTGATCCTGTCGAGAGCCCAGACGGCACAAAACAGTGTTTCCCAATCCTCTCCGTTGTCAGATTCATACCGCAAGAGATGCAAGCCGAGTGTCTGAATGTGATGGATGGCCCGGCCGCCAAGCTGGGCAGGGAGATCGGCTTCTTCAGTGCTGCTAGGTTGAGTGTAGAGCGATAACATGATGAGAGCCCTGACGTGAAGGACTCTGTCGGGGATAATGCTCGTCTCGAGGATAGCTCGAACCGCCGAGGAGATGCATTGCATGAATTCCTGGGAGGATAACACATCGGCCCCGCGATTCCTGAGACGAAGGTGATGGGACATGGTGGGATCAGGGGCTGCTGCTAGACAAACCAACTGCCGCAGAACAATGTCGCTTGGGCTGTCCGGAGAACCCTCCAAAGACGACCTCGGGATGATAGGAAAGATGGGATAAATCTTTTGTAGGAAAACACTCTTCAACTCTCGGTAGTCCTTGTCTGGGGGAAGACATGACAAGCAATGTTCCTTCACAAACGGAAGTAGAAACTGGTCCATGATGGCAGGTGGACGTGATGTGACAAACTGCGACCCTTGACTAGCGGCTCCCAAGGCGGAGGAGAGCCAAATGCCGACGTCGCCTTTCTGGGAGGTTTCACGAATTGAGGCCGAACCTGTTGCCTCGACAAACATGCCTTCGGGGTTCAAGTCACCTACAAACCGTGAAGACTGCGCGTTGGGCGTGGTGATGCTGGGCGGCCCCTTCGCAACGCCCACAGGCGCACTTGGTGGCTCGTCATAGCGAAAGACGGATGGGTTGGTTGCGCCTGATTCCTGACCGTCAAGACCCTGAGTACGCGGTTGGGCAGATGAGTCCAACCCAGTAGACATAGGACTATGATAGAGATGAGCATTAGGCACTGGACACAGAAGGTGAGGGGTTGGATGAAACTCACGACGGTTGGGCGGGGGATTCCTGACCCGCTGGCTCATCAGTGACTGAGCCCGGAGCCGTAGTAGGAATCAGCGACGCAGGGTCGTCAGCCGAGTCTTCTGCGTGGATGCATCGCCGCTGAGGCTCGGATTAACCACCAGTTCTCGTCTAGCCATGTCTCAGTTTCGTGCATACCTTCTTTCGCCGACAGGCGGCGCAGGCGTGCTGGACCTGCTTGCGCTTCACCGGGAGGCCGCCGCGGTTGGGATCAGAGGCCACAAACTTGACCTGTTTCCCTTGCGCGGGCATGGTGGATCCTCCATGTAATGTGGAGCGGCGCACAGCGTGGGGAGCCGATCTCCTTTTCAGGAGGGTTAAGGCGCACGCGTTCGTTCGTTGTCTTGAGGGCGACGGAGTGTTATTGCGAGATCGTCATGTCTCAAGACTCAGGGAAGTCGGTCATTGGGTGGGCACCCAGTTTCGCGGGTATTAGTCATCCACCACGTCTCTCGTGGTTACGCGAAGCTTGGGTGTCGACTTTGGTGCGTTTGGTGCGATTTGATAGTCTGACTCTTGCAATCGGGTTAAAAACACCGCCTCGGCTGCTGCTGGCCAGCGACGTGCAGAAAACAGCTTCACCGAACCGGCACAGTTGGGGAATTGGAGAATTGGAGAGGGCGGCCCCACGCTTGGACCCTACGTGCGGCGTTGCGGCGCTGTGCTTAAGGTTAGGTTCCATGGGCGTGGCCGATGGCTACATGCGTGCCTACCTAGTAGTAGGACTCAACCCGCACGGCTGGGTCTGGGATATATGCCGGATGCTTCTCTGCATACGTAGCCTCAGGCCGTTTCCTTAAGCATCAGAGGTAATGCAATGGAGGTGGAGCAAGGCCGGACGGAATTTGGGCTGACGGGGGACACCCCAGCCTGCACACCATCAATGGGGCTACGGCGCGGCGGCCATGATGACCAGGTGGGGGTTTGAACTCGAGAGTGAATGATGGGATATATTAGAGCCTAGTGTGCACGCCGGACTGAAGCAGAGAAAAAGAGAGAAAATCGGGGTTGGTAGTGTAGCTTTACGCTGCTCTCGTCTGTGTAGCATGGAGCGTCGTCCAGGTTACGTTTGTAAACAAATACGGACGGCGGCATGGTGGCGATGGATACTCGAACGGGTACAATCTGGGCGGTTCATGCCCGCCACCCATGGCACCTCGAAAGCACAAAGTTGCAGGTAGAACCCCCCCAAGCCCAGAACCCGTCCCTGGTCTCGTTTGCGTTCTTACAGCCTCTCGGGTCCGTTGTTGATTTCCCTATCCCACGCCAGGGTTGCGGTGGAGATGAGAGCGAGACGCGGGAGCGGTCCACGGCGTGAATCAGGCCACGCCCAACCAGTGCGTCTCCCACCACAAACAAGCCCCGGGATTCACGGCCACGACCTCGCCGTGAATCGTCCACTGCCGCCCCACACCAGATTCCCGAGCGTGACCGTGGCGCGACCAGGGCGTCTTCGGCCGCCGTTTGGCGAGACCCTTGTTTGGGCCAAATCGGTTGGCTGCTGTCAATCGCGGGGTGGCGGGGCCGGCATCCCGCCCCGCGGCCGCTAACCGCGATAGGCAATGTGTAAACAATGCGTCAAGGCCGACCTGCGTCGAGAGTCGCGACCACGTCTCGTTGGATCCATGTTTACCTGAGGAATGACTTGATAAATACATCTCCCCTCAATAATTGCTTCCGGGAACACCTCAGGTCTTCTGGTGGCCTGTCTTTGTCTTTGTCCAACCACAAAAGCCCTCTTTGTGAAGCCCTCTTTGTGACCGTCTTGGCCACGCTCTTCCATACTCTGTCCTAGTATATCCCCCACCACCATGGATGATCTCGACCTCCCCATCGCTCTTCGCCGCACGCGTCGCAGCCTCGCCGGGCCTGAGTCCCGCCCCGATGCTGCAGCACCTCAGCCGGCTGCCGCAAAAACTCCACGAAGGGGGGCCAAACGTCGTGTCCGCTTCTCAGACCCAGGCATCCACCCCGCCGGCTGCGCCGCATCCAGCGGCTTGACCCCCATGATCCGCCGGGTCTCTGTCGCTACTCCAAAGCGCCGCCACTCTTCCGCACCGGTCGGCAGCATGGGGAAGAGCGTCGTCTCCGCAAGCCCAGGCATGCCTCAATGCGGCGAGGTCAATTTCCTTCCGCTGCGCCAGGTCCTTGATGGTCGTGTCCAGCGCCGCATCCGCCGCAATGGGCTCAGCGAGGAGATGAACACAATCCAGCAGGAAAAGCGACGAAGAGCCCAGCGAACCAAGGAAGAGATCGACCGTCTCAAGGCCGATCTCAAGGCCCGAGACCGGGAAATCTACGAACTGCAAAACGCCACCATCATCGTGGACACGGACCGCATGTGGGACCTTGAGAAGCAGATCGAGGACCTCAAGGATCAGCTGTCCAAGAGATCCGGCGGCAACTTGGAACAAAGCCGCGGCTACAACTGGACACTCTCGGCGAGAGACCCCTTTGGAGACGACTTCATGGACATGAGTGAGGATGAGGACCAGTTCGGTGATGAGACGGTGGCACAGCTCGCCTGCAGCACGCCTTCGAGAGCTAGAAGCTCATTCCCAACTCCTCCCGCAACCAGCCCTCCAATCCCTGGAACTCCCTGCTTCCGAGCGTCCAAGTCTACCCCCAAGTCCACTCCCATGCCAACTCCCATGTCCCATATTGGAGTTCAAGCCTTTTTCCTAGACCCTAAGCAGCAACAGTTGGAGGAGGAGGTTGCGTCTCTCCAACTTGAGATGCACAAGCTGACGGATACACTCAACTCCTACAAAACCCTCAGCGGTCGTCTCGGTGACAAACTCTCGGAGTTCTCAACCAATTCGAATGGTGATTCTCCGACATCACCGCCCGATGACCTCGAGCTTCGGATCGAGGCGCTGCTTCAGACCATGTCTGACCGGACGTGCGCCCTGACTCAACTCAAGAATGCCATTGGGGACTTGGGCTTCTCGGGAGACGATGCCAGCGAAATGGTCATCGCCCTTGCATCTGGCTTCCGTGCCGCTCGTTTGGAGCTCGAGTACCTGACGCCTGGAGAGATCACGCTGCCTCTGACGTCGCGCGGTGCCGAGGTGCTGGACCTAATGCTCACCCGTCTCCGCGTCATGGCCAAGAAGGCAAAGGAGGATGAAGACGCTATCGACGAATACCACCAGATTGAATTGTCGCTGAGACAACAACTCGATGCGCGGGTCTCTGTCATGGACGGCCTCAAGGGCGAGATGTCCAAGGCCGAGAAGCTCATGAGCGACAAGACCGCACGGATACGAGAGTTGGAGGTCGCCAACGAGCGACTCAAAGGCGCGGTCGACGGCTACATCCGAGACATCTCAGAGCTGGAGGGTCTCGTACAGCAAATGGAGCGTGACAACCGCGACTCTGAAGCGACCCGCCATGCGCAACTCGAGTCGAACCGCCGCGTGCTCTGCAGCAAGGAAGATGTCATTGCCGAGCTGGAGACCAAGCTGACGGACGCGCTACAGCGATCCGCCGAAATTCAAAAACAAATGGTCGAGCTCCAGGACGCCAAGGCAAAGGACGTGTCGTCCTTGAACCAGAAGCACGGCGCCTCCTTGGCGATCCGAGATGCCCGGGTTGTGGAACTTCGTGGCGAGATTGACCGCGTCAACGAGTCCCTCCGAGTGGCGCACGAGACGGTGCTGGGGCTCCGCGTCGAGAACGGCGGACTCCAGACCAAGATGGAGGAGGAGCGGACGAGAGCCAAGGCTGTCATCGACTCGATGAAGGGCGAGCTACAGCATGTCCTTCAAATGAGCCAGGACTTTCTAAACACCCCCAAGAAGTCAAGCGCCGCGCCCGGCCCCCAATCCCCTCCAGAGACTGTGGTACGGCGGAGCGGCCCTGGTGGGTACTTGGCTGCGGGACTAGCAAAGCGAGGCAGCCATAAGATGCAACGGCGCCATGATAGTGGAATGGGGTTGTTGGACGAAGACGAAGTTGAGATGTTTTAGGGATTTTCCCATGATACAGGCAGGCACACAGGGAGCGGGCGGCGTTTGTTGCATACCTTCGCTATGATATATTTCCTTTGTCATGTACGATACTTAATTGAATCCTGCGGGATGAATGTTCGATGTTTCTTTGTAGTTCATTTGACCGTGATACAATACGGATAGAATAAGACTAAACGATACTGCAACTGTCCCATTGGAAGTGTTCCTAGTACTGTAACATGAGTGATATAATGGAGAAATGACTCGGAGAACTGCTTCCATCTGCACATTTAGTAAAACCTCCATTTGGCTTTGTAGTCGGGAGTTAGTTCCAGACCAAGTACCAGTGCTCGCAGAAGCTCAATTGGCATAGTATTCGCCTTCAAAACCTGGTCATGGAACGCCTTCTCCTTGAGACGCCCCTCCCGTAGAACCTCGTTGCGAAGCTCAAAAATTTGCAGCGCGCCAAGCATGTACCCGACCTGGTACAGGGGAGAATAATCACCAGTAAAGGACCGCCTGACTTCAGCTTCGGCGTTCGATCGCTCGTGTCCCACCCAGTTGACCAGCAGGTCCACGCACTCCTGGGGCGTCATCTCGCCGAGATGGAACTTGAGAGAAAAGATGATGCGAGCGCAACGGTGCATCCGCCAAAACAACGTGCCGATCCGGTCCTCTGGGGACTTGAAAAAGTTGCCCATCTCCCAGAACACAAGCTCCCAATACATGGCCCACCCTTCGACGAAGAACGGAGTTTCGAACATGTCTCTGTGGCTGTTGTGGCGCTTGCCCATGTACAGCTGTAGTCTGTGCCCGGGAATGAGTTCATGGAACGCCGTGGCGCGCGAGAAGTGTGTGTTGTTCCCTCTCATCACCATCTTCTTCAGCTCGTGGGGCATGTCTGCCGTTGGCGAAGACACGATAATCGACGGGCCGCCGAGGAAGAATGGGTTCTCCTTCTGGCGCTCGGCGGACATTGTAAACATGCGATACGTCTCGTCGGCGATTTTAGGAACGGTAACGAGGTCGTGCTTTTGGACGAATTCCGTGCCCTCGCGGGCGAGTTGCATGACGAGCTGCGTTTGCTGACCAGGAGGGACCGACAGTGTTTTTACGTATTCGAGAGCTTTCTTCCAGTCTTTGCCGTATCCCAGTTCCTCCGATGCCGCTATCATCTGTTCTTGGCACCACTTGTACTTTTCCTCGGCAAGGCTGATTAATTCCTTCGGGGTATACGGGATCATTTCTGCCTCAAGTTCGACAAGAAGTCCAGCTCTCCCGATGGGTTCACCAATGATTTCATCCTCAGCATCGGGCCGCGTTGCCACCAACTTGGTTTGGATGACGGATAGGTACTGCGAGATGGCCGCGTTTGCTTCTTGCCAGGGTTTCGTTGCCCACCAGTCGAACATTGGATCGTATGAGGAATAGAAACGCAAGAGTTCTTGGAGGTGGCCACAGAGCTCGTTGAGGATTTGCGTGGCTTTGTATGCCGTGGTTTTGCTGGTGTGTAATTTGCCCGCTTCCACTTCAGCTTGGGTCTGGCATATACCGCGCTTAATTGCATCAAGTGCGCCCGCCGTCTTGTCTCCATTCATCTCATCGACATCTTGTCGGGATTCACAAAGGGCGACTATTAGCGGTGCAAAAGGTAGCAGGAACCCGGCTGTTTTCTGAGCCTTTTGATCCAAATGCAACTGCCGTTGCTCTCGCCTAATGAAATTCCGCAGAAGAATAAAGTCGACCTTGTGTTGCTGTGAGAGGTACTCGAAGCGAACCTGGAACAGCGATTTAAGCTCGTCGGAGTAGAACTGCACTAGCCTTTCGTGGCGCCGCGGAGATATGGTGATGCTGTAGAACTTGAGGAGCTCTTTGAGATCGAATCGCACCCTTCGCACGCGATCTGGCATGTCTTCGGTTTCATCATCGATGGAATTTTTGGCATCTGAGAGATTAACCCAAGCGCCATCCATTTCCGATGAAAGCCCGATGGTTTGATACTGGGACATGCTGAAATGTGGTGATACTGAAACACCCTGCTTTGTCACGATAAATTATTGAAAGAGAACAATTTAAGTGAGGGGAAGGTCTGGGCTCTGGGTCATTTAAGTCCTAGCCTTCTCCAACAATGCTGTGCCTTGCAGGGAGTGGCTGCGACAGTTAGCTTCCTCATTAAGCCAGGAACAAGGAACAAGCAATTCCGGGCGAATAGAGATCGTTGTCGGAATGTAATCACGCGGTTCTCTAGAAGGAATACGGTATTGATATGCGTATGCACTGATAAGACGTGCATACCCTGCCTGGTCTAGAGTGTAGCTGGCTAGCGCCCATGTCATTTTCTAAACTTTGCGGAGATAGTACATTGTCTATCCTGGCTGCTTCACAAAGGTTCCAGCATGAGTGGGGACTACGATACAGTCGAGGTCGGTCTGTCTTGAGGCTATTGCGGCTGATAGATGGTTGTATGAGAACGAATTCGCGGGCAATTGCAGTGTCCAAATTAGGCCGGTCTGCGTGGTGCCCCACTTTCTGTGAGAGACATGAGGTGCATCGGAGAATATTGACTGCTCTATGCAGTGATGGCAGATATGAAGAAATGCACCATGCAAAAGAGATGGGCATTTTTCTTGTAAATAGAAATCAGCTTTCTACTGAACTGATGGGCCAAGTTGTCTGAGAACAACATGTTCAATCCTGTCTGTTAGTTGTTACTCGGGCTGTGCAGCTCACACGAGTAAGCCGATGATAACAGAGCATGCACATGCAACCTGACTGACAAGAAGATTAGATCATACGTCATATCCATAATCCGCCGATTCACGGAGGAGTTCTGACTCTGACCGGGCAGTGAATTGCCACCGAGACATTGGCCTTGGTCGTGGACACTGGCATCTCGGGCATTTTGGATAGAAGTGGCCATTATAGATGCGTAGATTTGGCTCGCGGTCACTTGCCTGGGCAATTCGGCCCTTGAAGAACAGCAATCTAATCTAATCATCGGCTGGCGTCCCGGGAGATGGTCCCGACGTCTTGGCACGACATCGTTGCGTCGTCTTGCCTGCCGACACTAGATCCATCCCATCTCCACATTTACCAAGCCGCAGCCAATCTCGTGATGGAGTCCCTTGCCGGTTTCGAAATTCTGGAGACACTAACACCGTCAACGCCGAGGCCCATATCGGATTTTCCGATGGAGCCCGACCTCGGGGCCTCCATCCAGCGCCGACCCGGGCGCGATGGCATCCCCCCTGGGCCACGATGACTTCCGTTCTACAACAAACCCGGCCGTTGATGTGACCCCGCCATGGCCACGATGCTGCTCCGCGCCGCCCTCCGGAGGAACGGCCTCGGCCTCGCCCCTGGCCGGCGCGTCTTCCAGGCCCAGCGCCGACTACAGAGCACGCCTTCAAAGGCCGCGACCAACAGTAGCGATAGCGCCAAGACCGTTGGAGCAACAGTCGCAGGCACTGCCAGCGCCGCCGCTGTTGCGCCGTTGCCTCTGTGGCAGCGGCTCGGCCCCTTGACCAAAGCCGCGCAGGCTTACGATAGTTCGCAAAGGGCACGCCCGCAAACGACCCAGTTTTGGAGCGCCGTCATCATCTACCTGTTAGCCGACTTGAGCGCCCAGTCCATTGGAGGAGAAGAGTACGATCCCTTGAGGACTGCTCGGAGCATGACCATTGGCGGCATGGTCGCGATTCCCGTCTACAAATGGTATGAGTCACTTTAATGCTGTGTACCAAGGTCTTGCTGACTGTTTACAGGTTCATTTTTCTCTCAAAAAACTTTAATTACGCAAGCAAGTGGCTGTCACTTGCAACAAAGATTGTCGTCAGCCAAGTTGTCTTCACGCCAACCTTCAACACCTTTTTCTTCGGCGCCCAGGCTGTGCTCTCCGGCGAGGGCCTTGGCGGCGCTGTCGAGCGCGTCAAGAATTGTGTTCCCGCGTCCGTTGTTAACTCGGCCAAGTTCTGGCCGCCATTCACTGCCTTCACCTTCACTTATATACCCATGGAGTATCGCAGCATTTTCAACGGCTGCATCGCTGTAGGATGGCAGACGTATTTGAGCTACATTAACAAGAAAGCCGAGATTCTGGAGGCTAAGATGGCCGAGCTGGAGATGGCCAAGCTCACTGGGGCCAAGGTGGAGGTTAAGATGGAGGAGGTTAAAGTGAAGCAGACGCAACTGGGGGATGTGAAGTTGGTCGGCGTCGAAGCGCAAGCTGTAGCATGAGCAACAATGCATTGTTTCCTTTGTTTGTTTTATTAGGCTAGACAAAATAGATAGACTTGTAGCGATTTGAATTGGAGTTTCGGTCAAAGAAACGAGAGTGACATAGACAGTCACAGACCCTTGTCAGTGGAGCGTGCCAATGTTCTAAGGAACACCGATCGCACATACAATCTGAACCAGTGAGCAAGCTTCACCATCCATCGGTGAGATTAAGCAAAGTGTAGTTCCAACCAGAACAGGCCAAACTTTGGTTAATGCACTGAAACGAGCACCGACGACAATCTCGTGAATGGCGAGACTCAGGACAGACATTTTGCAAAACAACATAACTGATCTGGCTATGTAAAAAGGAACACCTGAACACAGGCTCAACTCTGAATATATATAGCTGGCATGGCATCCCAGATATTTCTCAACTCACCCTACTCTCCCAACGACTTGCCGATCTTGCAACAGCAACTAACCAACAGGCCGCTTTGGACTCCATCGACTCGCCGCAATGCCGTCTCTCAGGTCTGGCAATACCTACTACTTCCCAGCCCCAGAGGTTGGCGAAGAAACCGAGCGTGATAGCTCACCTGAGTCAGATTGGGAAATGATGGATATAGACAACGACGTGCCGACTTCTTCAGATGAGCTTTCCGATGGATCATCTTCTCTTGGAGAGCTCCTCAATGGACCATATGGTTTCCTTCACTATGAACCATCTTCCGACCTTTCATCTGGGTCGTCTTCGCCTCTCTCAGANGCANCATCTTCNGACCTTTCATCTGGGTCGCCTTCGCCTCTTCCAGATGCACCACCCTCTCACCTTTCCTCTGGGTCGTCTTCGCCTCTTTCTGTTGCGACGCCTTCTCCCCTTTCTGAGCCACCTTCCTCTCCTTTCTGCTACACCCCGATGTCGGAAGAAAATGGATCAACTAACGGCTCACCTGGAGCAGTCTGGGATGGCGTGGAGACAGACCAAGATGCACCCGGCTCCCCAGCCGAACTATACTGGCCCGCCCTACCGGTTGGAGGAGATGAGGAGAGCGCCAACTTGCCTCAACCGGGTCGCGAAATCATGAATGCAGGGCCCAGTTCGGCACCGGAGCCTCTTGAGGGTGTTTCCTTCTGGCCATCGGTCCGCAGTCACATTCTGGAACCTCATCCAGACCAGCGCCCTATCAAGGTCACATGCAGCTTTTGTCAAGCTGAACTGAGCACCGCCGGCATTCCAGAGCTACCGGGCTCTGGAGAAAAGGCAATGGTAAGCTACATCAAACCATGCGGTCATATGCTCTGCCTTGACTGCCACACGCTGCTGGTGGAGGGTCACGCGTGCCCGATCTGCTACGTGCACCTGAATTGCGCGGCCTGCGGGAGGGCACCCGAGGATCGGAGAACACCTACGGCAACAGACAACCCGGAGAGGGTGAGAGACATTCCCATGACGATCCCCGAAGGAGGCTGCTTCGCGCCATTGTGCCCGCAATGTAGCCTCATGGATCCGAGTGGTTGGGAGCATGCTTGGATGCCGGCGCCTGAACCCTTCAACTAGCAGGGAGCAGACATGGCTTTTCATGGACCGCCATTTTGATATTGCAGGCAAGTGCCTATGCGACAGAGTACAGCTCGGTATTGTATCATCCCCTTGGAAATGGCGATTTTGCTATTTCTTCCCTTGTCTACTTGGTATTAGTTAACCTGGCTTGGTACAGCACATACGACAATGCGGAACGGTTCTGGCTGTCGGCACTTTGACAGTTCAGAGAAGGTGAGAGGGTCTATGACTTTAGGAACTTGACTTTAGACTATGACATTTTCTAGGTACACTCGTATTCGGCTTTTTATGCCGACTCCTTACATTAAATACATGATGATTTACATGACATACCCAGTTAACTATGACTTGATGACAACCCTTTCACACGCTCTTGTCTGATTGATGATTTGAACTAACTTCCAACGCTTAACAGTTATTGACCATAACAAAATGAACCGATGTATTCGACTTTATTATCTCAATCTCATTTATCTCAAAAATCAGCATGCATCATTACTGTCAACCCCGCCCAGTGCCTTCTCTCATCGCGAGATAGCCAGTTGAATGTGGCGCAGCTTTCACGCACCAGCCACAAGTGGCCACAATACTGAGGTAAGTGGCTTTGAAAATATTCCGACTGGCCCTGCTTGTGCCGAGCATTACCGCTCCTGAATCTCCAAACTTTTAGAGATGATGATTCAAACAGGAGCTTTTGGACTAGCTAAGCTAGAATCCCGATAATAGCCTGTACGGGGAGCTGACGGGCATATTTTGCCATGTGATTGTACGGTTGTATATCGTTCTCAGGCCTTGGTAACCTGGCAGCAACGTATTCATTACTCGGAAACCATAGCCGAGTTCGGCAATGGAGACGGCATCAACGGCATCCAGAGTCGGCATCTACAGCGTCAATTCCGACGCTTTTTGCTAAGGTATAGAAACTAAATTGCAGTGGCTGTTGCTTGATTAGTAGAGATCTCATAATGGCCACGGCCCTGGAATCGCAGATAATTAGCTAGGTGTTGTCTCAGCCAAGGGCAAGCTGGCGCTATCCAATCAAGCTATCCATATTTTTGATAATCACCAGCCCGTGCGATGCCTTCACCACAAACCCGGCCCGCTTAAACTAGGTTCCTTTTCTTCCCTTTCCCCAACTCTCCCACTCCTCCTATCCCCTCTGCCAGAAGCCAAGATGGCTTCCGCTGTGCGAATGAAGGCCGCGACTGGCCTGTTGAGCCTGTCGCGCACTGCCCCCAAGATGCAGGCGGCGCATCGAGTGGCCGCCCTCACCCACAGCGCCCTCCTCTGCCAGCGCGGCGCAATCGACACCCAGCGCCGCCTCTTCAGCTGCTCGACTGCGCGGTATGCCGACATCATCGTCAAGGTGCCCCAGATGGCCGAGTCCATTAGCGAGGGAACCCTGGCTTCCTTGCCCAAGAAGGTTGGCGAGCAGATCGAGGCCGACGAGGAGATCGCCAGCATCGAGACGGACAAGATCGACGTCGCCGTCAACGCCCCCGAGACCGCCATTATTGCCGAATACTTCGTCGCCGAGGGCGATACCGTTGTTGTTGGCCAGGATCTCGCCCGCATTGTGACTGGCGGAGACGCTGGTGCTGTCAAGAAGCCCGAGGGAGAAGCTCCTCCTCCTCAGCAGGAGACCAAGGCCGCCGAGCCCGCCCAGCCCAAGGCCGAAGATAAGACTCCTGCTCCTGAGGCTCCCAAGCCTGCTGCCCCTGCTCCTGTGGCCAAGCCTGCTCCTCAGCCGGCGCAATCGCAGCCCGTGGCCTCAACATCGGCAGGCCCGTCTCGAGGAGAGCGAACTGTAAGTCAAAAGACGTGCCTTGCCCTTCCTCTCAGAGCTAACGATGCGCCATCAAACAGGAGAAGATGACCCGTATGCGAAAGACGATTGCGAGCCGCCTCAAGCAGTCCCAGAACACCTGCGCCTCCCTCACCACCCTTCAGGAAGTCGACATGACCAACCTGATGGCCTGGCGTGCCCGCTACCGTGACGAGGTCGCCGAGGAGCACGGTGTCCGCCTGGGATACATGGGAGCCTTCACCAAGGCCACCACCCTTGCCGCCCAGCAGGTTCCCCAGGTCAACGCCGCCATCGACACGGAGAAGGAGATCATCACCTACCGCGACTACGTCGATATCAGCATTGCTGTTTCCGCCCCTAAGGGTCTTGTCACCCCTGTGTTGAGAAACACAAACGCCCAGAGCATCGTTGAGCTGGAGCGAAATGTTGCTGCGCTGGCCAAGAAGGTGAGCAAGCAGATAATAAACTTGCAGGTTATGATAGAAACTAACTATCCGTACTAGGCTCGCGATGGCAAGCTGACCTTGGACGATCTTGAGGGAGGCAACATCTCCATTAGCAACCCTGGTATCTTTGGTTCCATGTTCGGAACTCCTCTTATCAACTACCCCCAAGCTGCCGTCTTCAACATGAACGGAATCCACCAGCGTGTCATGGCCATCAATGGCCAGGCCGAAATCCGACCGGTATGTGCAGACACATCAATGCGCTTGAACATGAGTCGCTAACTGAATTACTCTCCCAGATGATGTACATCAGCTTGACCTACGACCACCGCCTGATCGATGGCCGGGAAGCCGTCACCTACTTGAACCTTGTCAAGAAGTACATCGAGGACCCTTCTCGAATGCTTCTTGTCTAAGCAACACTAAACACTTTCCCACATGGGAACAACAACCTTGTATTCTGGCATTTGCGCGCGAAAAGGGCGGCTTGGGTGGCTTCGTAAACTAGACAGGCAACAATGGATCGCTTAAGGGCTGCATGGACCGGCGCTTTTCGTACAAGTGGTAGATAATACAATTGAAGATGGTTATGTTTTTGCTTCTAATTAATTCCAATGTTCCTGGTCCATCTTCTCAATCTCATGTATACCTGGTAACGACTATACCAAACTCGATACCCTTGTCAACTGCACGGCGTTAATTCAATGACCTCCTTGCAACTCCTTACAACTCCTTACAGAGCCTCTCAATTGCTTTGTCTCTTGGTCACTCTAGCGTTCTCTACTGAAGACGGCTTCTTGAACGACCAAGTCACCGACTGGATCGGGCCCTAGGTGGAGCCCTGAGTCGCCAATTGACCCTCGGATATCGCAGCCGAAGGCCCCCCCACGGCGACTCTGATTCGCTAACGCTCAGTCTTGGAGCTCAGCATGACCTCGTCCCGGATCACTTACACGTCTGGCCGAGCTGCCAGAGGCCCCGGAGTTTCCAACAGAGGGCGGCGAAGCGCCATGTTCGGAAGCCGATCTCTTCTCGGTGCGATGGCATTGCCGTGGATCTCTAGGCGTGCATTGCCGCGGGACGGCTTGACATCCCGACCCTGGCATCCCGACCCTGCGTATCATGTTCCCCGTACAAACTCCTGTCCGCTGTCGGGTCTCGTAGCTTGTTATTGTCTATTCTTTGTTCTCACTCCCGTGTCAATTCATGGCGCCCTATGGATGAACGAGCTTGCTGATTGATCTTGTACTCGTAACTCACCTTGTCATCACCATGTTGCGAACTGTCCGCCCCATCACTGCGGCCAGCAGAAGATTGGCATGCACGGCAACCCCGAGAGCGAAATCGCTGCGATGGGTTTCCACCTCATCTAATATAAGCAGAGCTTCTCGCGATTCACCCCGAATTGCCGGGAACAGAAGCTATGCGACGGCAGAAGCAGAGGCGCAGGCACCAGCTGTTTCAGCGCCTGTAAGTTTGACCGAATCAATGAAAACATAAGTTTTGTTGCGATCTCTTGGCTGACCGAACTACCTAAGACTGTAGAGGAGTCATTCCTCGAGGGTTCTGCAGCCTCTTACATTGATGCGATGTACGAATCCTGGAGTCTCGCTCCGGATTCCGTACACGTCTCTTGGTCCACTTACTTCCGAAATATGGAAGATATGTCCAAGTCTCCGGATCAGGCGGTCCAATTACCACCCGGATTCCTCTCATCCCGGGATCCGGCCTTGAAAGCCGGGTTCGGTCTCAATCAAGGAATCCAGACAGGCCAAGTCAAAGATCATCTCAAGGTTGTCCAACTTGTCTCAGCATATCAGTCCCAGGGTCACCATATCGCAAATATCGATCCTTTGGGCCTCCGCAAAAATGGCCAAGGAGTTCATTCTGGGCGTCCTAGTGAACTTGATCCCGCACATCATGGGTTCACAGCTGCCGACCTTGATCGCCAATTCACCCTGGGCCCCGATATCTTGCCCGAATTTGCGGCCGAAGGGCGTGAGTCGATGACCTTACGAGAGATTGTGGCCGCCTGTGAGTCTGTCTACTGTGGAAACTTCGGTGTCGAGTACCAGCATATTCCGGAGGCCAAGAAGCGCGAATGGCTTCGCAAACGACTGGAGGTGCCGACTCCGTTCCGCTTCTCGCAAGACGAGAAGAGGCGGATTCTCGATAGTTTGATCTGGAGCACAGGCTTTGAGAAGTTCATTGCCACCAAATTCCCCACTGAGAAGCGGTTCGGTCTCGATGGAGCTGAGGGACTTGCTCCGGGAATTACGTCCATCATTGACCGAAGTGCCGATGTTCATGGAATCGAAGACATCATCATCGGCAGCTGTCACCGAGGCAGATTGACTATGTTGGGAACTGTCTACGGCAAGCCCCGCGAGGCAATTCTTTCTGAGTTTGCCGGTCGTGTGAAGACAGATTTCCCCGGCATGGCTGGTGATGTAAAGTACCATCTTGGCCACGACGGCCATCGCATTACACCCGACGGTCGTCGAGTCGGTCTCTCCCTCCTCGCCAACCCTTCACATCTTGAGGCTGTCGATCCCGTCGCGACGGGCTCTGCATATGCCAGACAAGAACTTCAAGGCGATAAAGCACGAAAACGCACAATGTGCCTCGCCCTGCATGGCGATGCCGCTTTTGCAGGTCAGGGCGTCGTGTACGAGACTCTCGGCCTGTCAAGACTTGACGACTACCAAGTCGGCGGTACTATTAGAGTAATCGTCAACAACCAGATCGGTTTCACCACCGATGTAGAGTGTTCGCGATCGACTCCCTACGCCTCTGATTTGGCCAAGTACATCAACGCACCAATCATCCATGTAAATGCTGATGATGTGGAAGCTGTCACCTTTGTGTGCCAGCTTGCTGCAGACTGGAGGGCCGAGTTCCACGAGGACATTGTCATCGACTTGGTCTGCTATCGCAAGTTCGGTCACAATGAATTTGACCAGCCTACTTTCACTCAGCCTATGATGTACAAGCACGTTTCCGGTCAGACTCCTACCATGGAGACGTACATCAACAAGCTTGTTAACGAGGGTTCATTCACCATGGCTGAGATTGATGACCAGAAGAAATGGGTCTGGGATCGTCTAAACGAGAACTTTGAGACCAGCAAGACTTACGTCTCTGAGAGAAAGGCATTCCCCCCTGCTTGGGACTCACTTCCTTCACCAACATCCCTCGCGTCCGAACAATTCCCGATCACCCCTACCGCAGTTGACCACTCCATCTTAAAGCCCATCGCCGACAAGGTCAGCAGCGTACCGGAGGGCTTCGAGCTTCACCCCAACCTGAAGCGTATTCTCGCTGGCCGGCTTGATGGCTTCAACGAAGGATCTGTTGATTGGTCCACTGCTGAGGCCCTGGCCTTTGGAACTCTCTGCCTTGACGGCCATTCGGTGCGCCTAACTGGACAGGACGTCCAGCGCGGAACCTTCTCCCAGCGACACTCGGTGCTGCATAACCAGTCTAATGGCGACACTTGGACGCCCCTTAGCAACTTGTCTCCCGACCAAGCCCGTTTCCAAGCTACCAACTCGCCGCTCAGCGAGTTCGGCGCGCTGGGCTTCGAGTATGGAGTAACGCTCGCAGACCCAAAGCCTCTGGTGATGTGGGAAGCGCAATTCGGCGACTTCGCCAACAATACACAGGTCATCCTTGATAATTTCATTGTTGCCGGCGAGTCAAAGTGGCTCGACCGGTCCGGTATTGTCCTGTCGTTGCCTCACGGCTTCGATGGGCAGGGTGCCGAGCATTCGTCTGCTCGACTGGAGCGATTCTTGCTCATGTGCAACGAGGAAGGACGATCGTGGCCCACTGATGAGAGCAAAATTGACCGGGCGCATCAGGATTGTAATATGGAGATCGTTTATATGACTTCTCCTGCCAACTACTTCCATGCGCTACGCCGCCAGCAGAAGCGAGAGTTCCGAAAACGTAAGTGCAAACTGACCCCTAAATAAATCTCAGCAAACAGACGTCACTAACCGATCTAAACAGCCTTGGTCATCTTCTTTTCCAAATCCCTCCTTCGTCATCTCATCTGCAGATCCGACATCTCGGAGTTCACTGACCCCTCTGCCACCTTCCAGCCTGTCCTGGCTGATCCCGCACACGAGTCCGGTGAGATTGAGAGTGCAGACAAGATCTCCCGTGTCATCTTCTGCTCGGGTCAGATTTATGCTTCCTTAGTAAAACAGCGGGCAGCTCTCGGCCTCCGTGATACCGCCATCACGAGAATTGAAGAGCTGCACCCCTTCCCTTGGCGTGAAGTTAAGGCCAACTTAGACAAGTACCCCGGCGCTCAGAACGTGGTCTGGGCCCAGGAGGAGCACTACAATGGCGGAGCATGGCATTATATCCGCGACCGCCTAGATGCTGTGCTGCGAAAGTCGGACTACCTTGCGGGGAAGAGATTGTTGTATGCTGGACGGGGGCCTAGTGCTAGTCCCGCGGCTGGTTGGAAGAAGGCACACGAGGCGCAGGAAAAGAAGCTATTGGAAGATGCATTTTCTGTACAAGAATGATTTGCTTTATTGAGTTGGTTGTATTTACATTTACTCTGGGTACATTTACTTCGTCATCATATTACATAGCGAATCAATCATCGCAACCTACACTTATACTACGCTATTTTCGGAATATCATCTCCTGTAATCAGAACATATTGTGCCAAATCTCATAACTTTTCGCAATTATCCAGCTCTTTTCTTTTTCCCCGAGATGCCAGTACACCTTTTTTGTTCTCTTCAACGGCCTCGGGATTCTCAGGCCGTTGTTGTGTAGCTAGACCCATATAGCCGACTTGGCCTGCCGCACCGTTGGTCTTAACCGAACAAGCCATACATCATGAGCGAGTTTCGCAATAAGTAACAGCAATTTGGTCTGAATGACCCAGTATAATATTTTATACTATTGTTAATAATGGCTACCGCTTCATCCCTCCTGCGCCGGGCGCTTCTCTACGGTAATGGAAACCTACTCTCAGCGTGCCTAATTACTGACGCCCTGATTAGTCCCGGGAGCGTCCCAGAAGATGCTCACTAAGACACAGGCTCTCAGATCGACACAATCATCTATGATCTTGAAGATTCCGTCGCACCCGATGCCAAGGCTGCTGCGCGAGGGCTCGTCGCGCGACATATTGCGGACAGTTCGATGAGCAGCATCTCCAGGGCTCCCCGGGAAGTAGCCGTGAGAATCAACGCGGTGGAGACGGGATTGGCTCTTCAGGATCTCACGGAAGTGTTGAAATCAGGAGACAACCTCGACACCATCGTTATTCCTAAAGTACAGGGTCCTGAGGATCTACATTTTGTCGCAGACATTGTGCGTCATCTCGCTCCTCATCGGGCAGTAAAAGTCAATGGCTCTGAATCCCAGGGATCTGAGAAGACTGCCTCTCGGCCTCTCAATATCCTCGCTCTTATTGAATCAGCCCGAGGTCTCACTGGCATCAACTCTATCTGCCGGGCGGCGCCAGTGACTGGCCTGTCGGGCGTTGCATTCGCAGCCGAAGACTTTGCAACCGAGCTTGGGTTATCTCGACTTCCCGATCGGCGCGAGCTGCTCTTTGCTCGCAGCTCCATCGTTACTGCGGCAATGGCTTACAACTTACCATCAGTCATTGATCTAGTATCCACAGGCGTGCCATCGGATGATGAGTCAAGGGCTGCTCTGGAGCATGATAGCCAAGAGGGTCGTGCTCTTGGGTTTACCGGGAAGCAATGCATTCACCCTCTCCAGATTGAGATTGTCCAGAAGGCATTCGGGCCGTCAGAGGAAGATCTACAATGGGCAGTAAGAGTTCAGAGGGGCGATACAATTGCCAGAGCCGAGGGCAAAGGAGCATGGAAGCTGGATGGGAAGATGATCGATGCACCCGTTGTGAAGCGGGCATTGGCATTCATCGAGCGGGCACGGTTGTGTGGAATTGATATCACGCAGTTTGAGTAGCGAACGAATAGATAAAACCTTTACAGCCATTGTTAGGTCTATGATAATACATATAATAGTATTTATCCTCTATTTGACAGTCCCAAACAAATCATTACACCTCTCTAGTGTGGTGACCTCGCCGACTGTGTTAATTATGGCCCAAGATCTCGCTCTTCATACAGACAACCCCGTCCCTCTCAACAAGTACATCCCATACTTTCCCGTTGTCAGTATCTCTAACATCAGCCGTCCGGATTTGATACGTCTGGCCAGCATAAAGCGGAGCCATTGCCCTGTATGTGATGCTACTTGGGCCTTGGCCATTGCCATGAACATTCTTCCAGTAGTTCAAGAGGTTGATAAGATTAAGTGGTCCATGGACTACCAAACCAGCATGACTCTCGACGTTTCGGGTCCAGTCCTCATTGTAGTGAATCATGTGGCCATTGAACGTGAGAGCCGAAAATCTGAAGAGGCCAGCAGGGGACCATCGAAGCTCTTGGGTTGGGAAGCCTAGGTTTATTAGCACAAAATAAAATAACACGAAAATCCATTTGAGTCTCACCGTCACCATTACTGGGAATATCTTTGACTGAAGAAGGTCCACGAGTAATATTCTCGAGCGGCTTCGGAGGTGCGGGCGCAGACGCAGGGTCAATCTCAGGTCGAAAGACCCATGACCGCTTGTCCACAAGAGCAAGCCCATTAGGACCCCAGAACTCCTTTTCCACCTCAACCAGAACCATCTCTCCCGCCGACCGACTTTTCTTAGCCGTGGCACTCAAAAGCCGTGTCCGTTCCTCAATTTCGTCTCCAACACGAAGCAACGCGCCGCTTGACGGAGCCGGCCACGTCATCTTTCCGCCGGCCCACATTCGCCGGGTGAATGGTGCCGACGCATTGAACGTCCGGTCAGTCCCATCAGGCCCAAGTTCGTTTTCTGTGCCATTTGGCGTGAAGTACGCAAGGTGGTAACCTTGAGGTACAGGAGTTCCGGCCACTGGCGGATTTTCAGAAACGTCTGCGCCTTCAATGGACGTTTGACCAAGCGTAAGCAACAGCTTCTGGAGCTGGTTACCGTCAATAAACTGTCGACGAACAACGGACTTTTCGGCAAAGTTTTCAAGAAGATAAGAGGCGGTATCAGCAGCAGTAGCTTTGGAGCATCGTGGTGAGACCGCGAAGCCTCGACGCTGTACTTGTGTCAGTTGATGAGCGAGCCGGCGACGGGCTTGGCAAAGGGCCGTGGATTGCGCCATGTTTGCCTGGATCAATTATGCGAATTCGTTTAGAGCCTGAGGCTGTTCGATCGATATCCCAGTGATCTAGTTGACTCCAGAGCTTATTGAAAATGTGCAAATGAAGCTCGCCTTGTAGGATTAATAGAGGCGGGATTCCTACATGGAACCGAACGATCGATTACGATATGAATGTGAGCTTCTGGCGCCACCGGAATCGGCCCAGGCGGAGATCCGGAGATGTGGGGCCTAGCACCGCACTCTCGGCTATTAAACCATTCAAGTAACCGAAGAAACCGAGTCAGGTCATCCCCGGGAATCGTTCCCGAATCTCAGGCGACTCTACAGAGATCGGCCTAGAAAGTTGAGGCAATCCATTTGCAGGGGGTCGTCGGCTTGGAGAACGAGGCCCAGATCAGCCACGCCATCATCGCCTTCCCAGGGTCCGTAGATCATGTTGAAGTATTGGTCTTCAAAGGCCTTCGTCTGCGCCTGCAGCTGCGGAGTCGGGAAGTCGTTTCCCTCTCCACCATTTGGCGTATGAGTGCTCTGAGAATCTGTGTCTTGGCCCTCTCTCGTCATTTGGGGATCCAGGATAGGAAAGTTGTGCATCAGTCCTTCGGCTTGGCCTGTGCCGTGGAGCCTTTGAGCGATGGACACGTCGAGATATTGGAGGAACAAATCGAGCACATTGTTGTTAATCCTCCAATACTTTTGTATTTCCTGGAGGGCCAGTAGACACATCTGGGCTCGATGCTCGGCGATCCGTCGGGTGACATCAACGCCTCTTTTTATGCTTATGGCGTGAATGCAAAGCGCTGCGAACAGACTTGTAATCCTGGTAGTTCGGTCAGCGTGTTTGATCTTTCGACGTTTGTTCACATAAGGTCTCAACTCACAAATGCATTTGCCCATAGCGAAGCGTGCCTTGTGCCAGCATGTCCTCTGCGATTCGGCTAATCCGTGAAGCCGCGGCTACGGCAATCTGCCCATTATCATCTCCCTTCTTTTGTTTCAGAAAGCTATGACGATGGATGAGAATTCGGATATGGCTGTGGTTCTGTCAGTACGGATTTCCTAACGCGTCTAGGGATAGATGGCGTACTTGTAGGCCAAGTGCAGGAGATGGGACCACACAGAGGCATTGCCGTCATCAACGCCACGACCCAGCTCCTCGGGAAGACTTTGTTTCCAGGATTCGAGATTCTGGTCAAGGTTCTGAACTTGTTCTGGGGTTGACGGTGGTCTTCCAGGCGAGAAGTGAACATCAATGACTTGGCCGACTTTGTTCACTGGTCAGGGTTTGTTTCATCAGAATGTCGCATGGCCACTCACGTATTCTGGCGATTTCCACCATCTTGATGGCATATTGTATGTGCTCTGGCTTGCAAGAGCCGAAGTGAGAGGTCTCGTTGTTAGTGATCTCGGACTCGAGATCCGAGGGGCTAAGCGGTTCGATATCGCAGTCATCATCTCTGATCCTACTGGGCAAGCCGAGAGAAGCAGCAGCCTGGCGCTCACGAACCTTCGATGATGATTAGTAAGTCTACAGCAACGAAAGGTATTCACTCTCACATAAATGGACCACCAGATCCGTCTCCTTATTCTTGCTCGATGAGGATCCCTTGTCGTAAACTTTGCGCTGTGTTTTTGAATGAGTATTAGCTGATAGTTCAGTATGTGCTATTAGCAGCAATGGCAACTCACGATCTGTGGAGTCCGTACGACTCGGCCACCCCAATAACCACGCCCAACCAATACCGGACATCTCTGACATCTGATGGGCCGCCTCGCCAAAAGCTCATGAGAAATAGAGATTGGATAAGAGTGATTTCATCTTTTTCCCAATCCGCATGAAACAAGAGTCTAGCCCGCGTATACAATAGCGACTTGGCTTCTGTACGGTCCCTGAATCCCATGGATACGATAGTATCATGGTCACAGTAAGTTGCGCCAATGAAGAGCATGGACTGAAGGAGAAGATAGGAAACATCGAAGCTGGCGAGTCGGTTCGTAAACTCTGCGCGGTCCAGAATAGGAAAACAAGGGTGAAACCAGGTAAAATAGGCCTGTAGCGCTGGCACGCAGGTGTGCAGCTCTGGCAGTGTCAATGCGCCTTCGTCGCGAAGATAGCGTGCTGTTCCAGAGCTGACACGGTCGCAACTCGCAGGAGATTCGCCTTCGGGAATTGACTGGGGCGTACTGGTGATTGGAAACAAAAGGCGAGCTTTCTGCTTGCTGCCGTTTGCATCGCCATTCTGGTTTGGTCCGTCGCCCTGGCGAGGACGGCCAGGGACTAGGGTAAGGAAGTTGGATTCACCAAAGAACAGGGTCCCTGGGGCTGCCGGGTCGGTCAATGGCGATGGTGTCCTAGCGGGAAGTATAGCCTCTAAGATATTTCTACTTTCCGGCGGATTGGTGATTGATTCATCTCCCACAGTTGGAACGGACTGGCTTGAATCAATGGGTGACAACCCGGTGCTATCAACACCGGCTGACGGCAAACCCGCTGATTTCGCCGACACAGATTGATTCTGGCGACGTGATTTCCGGGGGTATCTAAGAATTAAAATCAGTACCTAGAATTATGAATGGTATGCAACCCCAAATAGGATACTCACCTCCCCCTACGGGATGGTAGCACTTCGCACTTTGCTCCAGAAGTCTGGCAATTCGAACAAGGGTGAGAATCGGTGACATTGCACCTCACCCTACGAGAATTGCACTCTCTGCAGGCATGTTTTGCGCGAGCCCGTCTAGCAGGGATGCTGTCAGTGGGTGGACTTTGCGATGGCTCCTGGTCGTGTGCATCTGGGGGGGCTTCTGCTGGAGACATGGCGGGCCAAAGTCGGCGCGAATCACGGTCGTCGTGTGTAAACCTGGTGTGTAAGTGGCCGGGCGGGCACTTCGCATTCAGCAATGTCAGACACGGCTTGGGAAGTTCAGTTTCCACGTCCACGTCCCGCTTATATGCTTCGAGTAGCCGGCAATTCTGTCAGGGAAGCGTTCGGGGTGGGGAACCTTCTCCGACCGATCCACTTTTCGTCGGGAGGAGTCACCGAGACTAAGGCTCGCGGGGAACCGACGCTTGTCTCGAAGCAGTTCACGATCGACCAGGACGTTCTCGGTTACTGGCAGTCTTGCTTGTGTGTTCCTGGCGAAAATTGATCCGGGGAAGTGTCCATCATCCTGTTCTGGGGCTGTCGTACACCAGGATCTGAAGGGGAGAGATCCATGTCGTACTCAGAATCAACGAATGGCAAGGCATGAAGAGACCTCAGTAGCCAGATCAATGAGTCAGTGATCAGGTTATCAAATGTTTATTCTATTTTTGAGATATTATGCATTTATTCTATGTTCTCCTTAACTCCTTGCCATCATAATCTCAGTAGCTTCTCGGGAGCTTAAGCACCCTCTCGCCGATAAAGTTCAGAATCATCTCCCTGCTAATGGGCGCAATTCGAGGTACCAAGCACTCTCGGAACCATCTCTCAACATCGTACTCCACAGCATAACCCATTCCTCCGTGTGTGAGAACGGCGCGCTCACAGGCTGTAAAAGCTGCCTCGGCGGCCATGTACTTGGCGCTGTTCGCGGCGACACCAATCTCATCCTGGCGGATCGACGGGTCCGTCTTACTTTGGTCGTAAAGCCTGGCAGCATGGTAGGTAGCCAGCTTGGCACCCTCCAACTTCATGTAGGCATCAGCCAAGGGGTGCGCGATACCTTGGTTCATTCCGATGGGTCGCTGAAACACAACTCGGTCACGGGCGTACTCGCTGGCCTTCTTCAATGCGGCGTATCCCAGTCCCAAGGCCTCGCCAGCAAGCAGACATCGCTCGGCGTTCATGCCGTGGAGAATCATCTTGAATCCCTTGCCCTCTTCACCAATCAGTGAGCCAGCAGGGATCTGGTAGTTGTCGAAAAACACTTCATTGGCGTCGACAGCGCGTCCACCCATCTTCTTAATCTTCTTTAGGTCGAGGCCAGGCTGTTCTTGATCCAAGTCGATGGAGAAGAGAGACAGGCCTTCGCTAGGTTTCTTGACCTCGTCCAAAGGAGTAGTTCGTGCCAGTAGAATCATTTTGGAGGCAACCTGCGCGCAGGTGATCCAGATCTTCTGTCCAGTAACGCTGTAGGATCCGTCCGAATTCTTCTTGGCAGTGGTCGCTAGGCGAAGTGTATCTAGACCAGCATTGGGCTCAGTCACACCAAAGCACACACGCCACTTGCCGGAGACAATATTCGGAATAGTTGTCTCCAACTGCTCTTTGGAGCCGAACCTCGCCAGAGGCTGAGTCGCATACACATTGGCGTGAATAGATTGTGCTCCAGCCATGCCAGCTCCAGACTCTGTGATGGTCTGCATCATCATCGTCGCCTCAGAAATACCCAGGCCGGATCCTCCGAGGGATTCGGGGAGAGCAATGCCCAACCATCCATCCTTGGCTAGGGCGGCGTGGAACTCTTTAGGATCCTTCTCCTCTTGGTCGTGTTCTTGCCAGTATGTGTTGGGGAATTCCTGGCACACCTGGCTCACAGCGTCCCTAACGGTGAGTTGGTTCTCAGTGAAGCCGGCGAGCCCCATGAGCTGTCTTGAGCTGGTTGTTGAGAAGGCATGCTTCCGTGCGCGCTGTACGCAGGATGATCTAGCGGAGGCGAGAGCTGGGCGGCTCAATCGCAAGAACTTGTTTGCTGCTTGACCAGACATGATTGAGGAGATTTGATGTCGAATTGAGATGAATTGAATTCAACAGAGAATAGAACCTCAAGCTTCATTTATTTATCGGAGGGACTATCCGACAGACTTACAGAATTGTGGAAGTCGCCAGCGCATCGCCGTACTCTCAGTGTGAGGGCGAGGAGGCGCCGGCAAGAAGCCGACTTGGCGGGCTGGGTGGCGATTCCAATAGCCGAGCGTTTTATTTACCGACCGCAGTAGAGCAACATTCCCGTTGACTTGTGCCGACAGTGCCGGCGTTTCCACTCTCCCGCAACAGATAGAAGCCGGTCATCGGAACTCCTTGTGAAATGTTGAATAATTCGGCTCTGTCTATATGTTGGTTGCCAGAAAAGATACTCTACTCGAAGAATGATTCAATCTTGAGCGGGCGCTATCAATGCAACCCGATGAATGGAGGAAGCGCACGATACATCTTGGTCATGCCGCCACTGCAATTTTACAGGTGACTCGAGAAATTCCGATTATTATCATAGCAAGATGATTAAGGGTACCAACTGCTCAAGCTCAAGCGTGATGATTCTATCAAGGCCCTAGAGGCCCTACTGCGTGATACAGGTGGCTTTGTCCCGCCCTTTTTTTGTGTTCACGACCAATCCAAGTGTATTAATTAAATGCATGGCAAGAATGAGCTAAAACATATCGTTGACAAAATCTAACCAGCTTCAATCCCCTCTACATTAATAGTTCGCAACGAGAACAGCTCATAATATTTAGTACCAGTGGTGTCCTTGATGCACTCCGAGGCCAGTGTCCTGTGCCCCGCTACATCACCAAAAGCCCAAGTGAAGGCCGTGTGGGGTAGTAAGCAACGAACACAATCAGCTGGATGTATTAATCCCTGCTCTGCAACTTCATGTTTCTCGACGCGACTCTTACTTGTTTTGTTTTTCCTTCAAGCAAAATCATCAGCCTAACATGGAGAAGCTCCCACCTGAGATCCTCTCGGCCATCGTTTGGCACCTGGTCGAGAGCACTCGCTTCATTTACGAAGTACTTGAGGATGTCCCTACTGATTCGCTTGCCACATATGCGACCATATCTCATCAATGGCAGCAGCAAGTTGAGGCCCTGACATTTCGGCATCTGTTTTTAACGCCGAAAATCATCGCGTCGGCTGAAGCCGAAAGCTATCTGACGCCGACGCGACTTTCTTACCTGCGGTACATCCAGGTTGATTTCTTTTTTCCCCGCGACGATCGGACTCGCCTGGTCTACGAGCAGGGCGGGGATAACAATGTCGTATTTACCAGGGCTGTTGGGCAACTCTTCAACCTTCTCAGACGGACCCCACTGGCCAAAACTCCTTTAATCACCCTGAGTTTACTAATTCCGACGACTCAGAACAAGCTCATCCGCTACCAGGACTGTGTGCGAATGGAGGCTTCGGATACTCTGTGGGGAGAATGTCACACTTCATACCTTGAGCTGTCGGACTGTGAAAACGGCCTACCAGAGATGCCCATGATCTCTCTATTTGTAACAAAACTGAGCTCGAGAACTGTGTCCTTTGCACCATCCTCAGTTTGCCTCATGGCTAGCAAGATGACACGGTTGAGAGACGTGTACTGGGAACTCAGCGACGCAGAGAACTGGAAACGTGACCACCGCAGGGTACAGCTAAGAAACAGTAAGTCTCTTTGGACAAGGGACGGGTTAAGCGTCTGTTTTCGATGTCCTGTCCTGTCCATCCTCTTGCTAAGATGAGGTTTCTTAGGCTTTGCGAATGCCTTAGATAAACTTCCAATCTCACTGGAAATCTTTCGTCTCCAGTATTATCGGTTTGTGCCAACAAATCAGTCATTTCAGCCCCCGAGTATCATCCCTCCTAGTACCGTGGGCGACACTTTAAGTCAGGCCTTTTGCCGGCTTACGCAAAGAGACGGGCTTGTTCGGTTTGAACTCGAAGGTAGTGTGGATAACACAATCTTTTGGCCGCCGACCCAAGATTCGATCGAATTACCTTGCTGGCCGACTGTAAGGGAAATTGCGATTCGTGTTCACGATATTCTACCGTCAGGGCAGTGGCTTGGTACACGAGCACCCAGTGACAAACCCCCTTCCCTGTCTCCCATTCAGCCAGATATTTACAGTCCGACTCCAACTCCCTCGGGTGACGAGGGCGATTCGGTGTTCCGGTACTATCTTGATCATACCGTCGCAGATCGCTTCTTTCTCGCTGCTGGACGATGTGTGAGCCGAATGCATAAAATTCAATCATTTCACTTCAACTTCAACGGCTCAGCAGGAGGGGGCCTCAGCTTCCGTACAAATTTGCCCGGGAGAATTCCTTGCCTGGAAATAGGTGGGGAACCAGCTCCTGAGATCAGCGAGGAGACTTTGAATGCCTGGCGCGATGCGGCGGCTAAACATGGGAAAGAATTCCTTCTCACTGTGGTGGGTGATGCTTCTAGGACGTTTCATCTCACGTTCTGAAAGTAGGTCGCGAGCAGCTTGGCATATAAAGAGCCGTCGATGTCAATTGGAAAGCTGTCTCCGTTACAATAAAGAAAGTAGTGGGAGGTATCCAATTGCGTATGAACTCCAACTCCTAGTAGATCACACGTCTATGTACATGACAAATCCCAGGTGCCGCTAATCTTCTACCTATTCTGGTAAATAACACCAGCCCGAATAGCCGAATCGGCGGCTTTGTAGTGACAGCCAATAGCCGAGCATTCACTTGCCGACACACAATCTCAGACAATTGGCAGCCAGCCATTGGCAAATGGACGTAGATTCGTCCGTTTTGGGTATTGTATTAGATTCCCGTGACTTCGTGGATATGCCATAGCCGGCAGAAGCGACCCCCATATTGCCGACTCCAGACGTAGTCCGCCTGATATACTCCCCCAAAGTACTTGACCATTGACGGGATACAGATATCAATTAGATGTATCCAATCCCCTTTCTGTGTACACAAAGTAGCAAATATACTTACATGGACATTTCTTGCCTCTTCAACAACCCCATTCTACTACTAAAGACAACCCCGAATTCGGTTCATCATGTCAGAGCACAGTCAGGTTTCAGCGAGTGCATTTCTTTCCATTCCTCAAGAGCCAATTTCTCCAGTTCCAAAGGTTACGCAGTATCCCAAATGGTTCGGTGGATCACCTTCTTGTCTTGCTGTAGTCTGCTCCCACCCTCTTGATCTCGGTATTCTCCTCCTCGCTCGGTCGGGTGACGCAACAACATTAACAAATTTATGTCCCTAGTAAAGGTTCGACTCCAGGCTACACCTCCATCAGAACGCAAAAATGTCCTTGAAACGGTGCTCCAAATCTTGCGCAAAGAGGGGGCATCGGGACTATATAGAGGGGTGAGTAATCCAGGTGCTCTACTACGAAGTGCCCTTGAATTCTGACTCGTGAGCGAAGTTATCTGCCGGCCTACTCAGGCAATGTAAGTTTCTTGCGAATCTATCAAGGTATTCGTCAAAATTACGTGACTAAAATGATACGAAAACAGTAACATACGGTTCGACAAGATTTGCAATCTACGAGTCCATCAAAGAGCGCGCAGCACGAAAGAACGAGCCTACTCCAATGAGCACTCTTCTACTTGCTTCAACCTTCTCTGGAGCTTGCGGAGCTCTAGTCGGAAACCCAGCAGACATTGCAAACGTTCGCATGCAAAACGACAGATCACTTCCTCCTCATCAACGTCAAAACTACCGAAACGTATTTGACGTTCTCGTACGCATTGCCAGACAAGATGGACTACGAGGGTACTTCCGCGGCGTCTTGCCCAATTCTATCCGTGCTGCTGCCATGACTGGCTGCCAGCTCGGATCTTATGACGGGATCAAGCAAGCCTTGATCACCAACGCCGGTTTGAAAGACAGCGTGCCCACACAGCTTCTGGCGTCTCTCCTGGCGGGCTTGATTGCCACCACTATGTGCAGTCCGATCGATGTTATCAAGACAAGAACAATGAGCCAAGGAGGAAAGACTTCGATACTGGAGATGGCGACGCAATTAACGCGCTCAGAGGGATTTCGTTGGGCATTTAGAGGGTGGGTTCCCAGTTTTGCGCGACTCGGACCGCATACTGCTGCCACTCTTCTACTCTTAGAACAGCATAGGTCTCTGTATAAAAAGTACTTCAGTGCACAGGATTAAACACAGGGCCTTAATTTAAAGCATAGTTGCAGGCGTTGAGTAAGCTTGTTCATAATTCATTCCATAGACTATAATTGTACTTGAACGGACAATGTCAACATCAGATCTCGATGGCCTGGGTTCCAAGAAAGAGATCGTCCAGAATATCTAAGGCCACCGAATATTCCCCCTCAAGCCTGAGTGAGCTTCACGTAGCAATCCTTTGGGAGATTTACCAGACTCTCCACAATATCATCGTTGTTGAACCGCTCATCCAACTCTCCAAACTCAAAGTTCCAAATGAGAAGCGACATCAACACCCTCATCTCCAAATAAGCCAGTCTTTTACCAAAGCACTGGCGCGGTCCAGCAGAAAATGCTAGGTTTGGACCTGCATTTGGGCAGAAGACCTGCGTTGGGATGCCCTCGGCACCACACTCCCATTTCAGCCAGCGTTCAGGAATGAACTCTCCAATATCATCGCCCCATGGTGGCACGCGGCCCTTGTCGTTTTGAGATGCGGCTGACCTTGCACACTCGGGAATATCTATGGCTGGCTCGGTCATTGACGGGCCTGTCAGGGGCAGGATGACGTGGACTCCTTTCGGGATGGGATAGCCCAAAATCTCAGTGTCGCAAGTGGCGGTCCGAACAATGAGCGTTGCAACGGCGGCATATCGCACGGTTTCTTCCATGACAGCATCCAAGTATGGAATTGAAGTCGACGTGATCTCTTTTATTGTCGGCCAGCGAGCTTCTTCAATTGCATGAGCATGCGCTTGGCGGAGTTCGAATCGCAGGCGGTCCTGGGCTCGTTGATGGCGGGATATGTACTTCACCCACCATGCAAGAGCAGTAGCAGTAGTATCATGACCGGCTAGGAGGTATCCTATAAGCTAAGAAAAGTCAGAGATTGAGAGATGTGTTTCGCTCCGCTCAGGACATACCTCATCGCGTATAACTGGGGAGTAGAATTCGGGCTGGCGATCAGCCTTCTTTGCCGCATTCATCTCCCGCCATAGTAGTTGGTCGAGAGCGCATTCACGCGTCAATCCTCTTCCATCCTTGAGCTTCTTCACGCTCTTGGTGGTCTGGCGATGGATCAGACGTCGTCGATACCACCAAGCCTTAGCGTGCTTCGGCTTTAGCATTGCCAGATGTTGGCTCCACCAGGGGAACGGGCTGCTCTGGGCAATGGCTATCATATCTGCGAGATCGAATAAAGCCTCCGTCTCGGGGCTCGTTGGTGCCTGGGGGAATTCCACGGGGCCGTTGGCATCTATGGGCGCGCTAGGGCTGAATGACTGCATGTAAGAGAGCTCTTTCTCCAGTGTTCCTTTGCCGTCGTCTATGCCGAAGGCGACGCTAGATATAATGTCGAGTGTAGCTAGGTAGAGATCGTCTCTAGCATCGAATGGCCGTCCTCGTGCATTGTCGGCTTTCAATTTCCAGAGCTCAATCAACAGCGTTGTCCTCTCATAAAGTCGAGGTGCAGATATCTGTCGTATCAGTGAGTAAACAGCCTGCCATCTTGTATGAGGGTGGGTGTAGCAGCTTGAGTTACCTCGTTCAAGAAAGCCGGCGTCATAAGATCTCGCAAGAGTTCTTTGTGTTGCCTGAACCTAGGATCTCTCGACTCCATCGTCATGTGGAAATTCGGAGCAGTTAAACCCACGCATTCTTTGTTCCTGGGCCCTCGGTCAAACTCCTTTAGGCGGCGGGAGCAAATGTCGACAACTTCGCGATAGTCGGTCACAACAACTGTGGGTTTCTCAAAAGGGTGGGTGAAGAGCTGGGCGAGTGGGGAACCGTGTGATTTGGGCTGACTCCATATCCATGATCGTCTGTACTTGGCGTTTCTAATATCAGGGACATCTCCCATGAATCGGGAGAATGCATTGACGTTGTAGGGGATCTTTGGCAAAGGAGTGGACCGGACTTGGAGGTGAGCGCGGTACACCGCAATGACTATACTAATCACCGTGCCGCAAATGATGAGCGCAACGAGGCTTCCTAAACCGAAGAAGACCATGATAAAGACGTGATGAATTGATCATAGGCGAACTTCAAGATTGCTAAAGGGAAAAATAGAACCGGGGGACCTTGCTAAATACCCTCCTCCAATCTTTCAGCTGCCAACGTCAGTTCCCACCGATATCCCGTCCTCAGATGCAGCCGTGAGGCTAGTCAATGCCCTAGGGCATCCTGCTGCGGTTGGTCGAAGGTGCTGCTACCTGTTATGTTTGAGGGATGTGAGACATGTGGAAACTCCACGTGTCACTCGACAATGGGCATACGTCGTGAGTAGAACCGAGCCGCACACGCAGGACATTAGAGATACTCCCTTGCATTTGGGTGGACGGCCGAAAGGGCGGATGGGTCGGCGGCCTGAATGGAGCCCCGGGCAGCAGGGCACCAACTACTACCAACACGAGTTGGCGGGTATGCAATTCCCTGTCCAGCGTGGTATTGCGATTCGTGCGATCCGCAGTATTGACCGCTTGACAGATGAGGCTGTGAGTTGGTTGGAAGGTGGCTGCATAGAATCCACACAGACTAGGTGCTAGCCCAGTCGTGTGCTGGCTATTTGCGGTGTCTGTTCGGTTATTGCAACACGGAAAAGTCTAGGAAAACTCAAGCGTTTCAAAAGAAACTCTGCTCAGTCTCTTCGATTGCGGACGACAATATGATTGGTCAAATTATTCTGGTAACTGAGCTTCTCTGTGCGTTCTGGGACACTTCTCGCTAAACTTTCTGGTCGCATGATGCCACTAATAGACAATCGTGGGGCAGCGGGAAGCACCTGCATGATGTTGGAGCAAACATCTGCAGAAGTGGCGGCTGTGATGCACCCAAGAAACCAACACCCAATGATTATTGCGGGTCAAGATCTCTTATGTTGGTCTTGTGGCCTTGAAGTGTTGGTTGTCTGCCTAACGAGCGTGATATAAGTGTTGGTTGTCTGCCTAACCAGTGGGATATATATATCGAGGACCAACAGCTTACACAATGGGCAGAAGATGACGTGAGCAACCATGCGATTAGTCGGGTTTGAACGGGTTGAACGAGTTGAACCCGAACTCTCAGGCACACATTTCGGCTCTTCCTTTCTCAATCCGAGTACTTTGGTCTATCGCCAACCGAGTACGTATACGCGGCAGAGGCGAGTAAGCGTATTGAAGGAACATTGTCAAGGATGCAATGCTGTGCGGCAGCCAACCCCCGGACATGCGCTGGGTCGAGCCAACCAGTCAAAGGGCCGAATGGCGGGCGCTGACCGACAGGGAGAGAGATGTCATAAAAAAAAGTCTCCAGGATTCCCTTCGTGCTTACACCTATCAATGGGCATCGTCTAAGATCAAATAGTTTCAAAATTGATACTTTCGAAGCATGAGCAGTGACTAGGAGTCGGTTCAAGCCCTGATTTGACGTTAACGCTTGGTTAGAAAGCCACGCGCCCTCAGCTCCGATGTCTCAGTGCGTCCACCGGGTCTCAGTGGGCTCACCGGTGGTCTTAGGGCTATCTCCCTTCGCTGAAGGAGGTCCCCCAAGGCCGTCGGCAGCCAAGACCCCCGTAACCCCGCTGAAACTACCTATTTCTCCACTGCTCTCGCCTCTGACAGCTAGCTCCCTGGGAGTTCGCCCAGCAGCTGCATGCGCCCCAGTGTATGAACGCCGACGTCATTGCACGGGACAGTAAGCACGCCGTCCCATTCGTCGACCAGACAGACACCTCTCCTCGGTCATCCACGGAATCCATCAACATCCTCTTCGAAACCCCGGGTTATCGCAAACTCTCGCCCATCGGGGCTTGGAGAGCAGTCCTTCAGGGACTCCTAAGGTCATCATGTTTCGAAACATCTTCGGCTCGCCCTCGGCGGCGTCGGTCGCCAATCTACCCCACGTTTCGGCATCGCAATACCAGCCACTCCCGCATGACGATAGCGGTGAGGAGCATCACGACGGCAACAGCGAAATGGGAATCCCTCCGCGAGGAAAGGGCGGCGAGCCCGAATCCTACCGTGATGCTGCAGCCATGCTGCTCATCAAGCTCGGCCGCGACCCCGATGAGCATATCGCCGTTTCCCCCGCCGACGATGCCCGGATCCTCCGCCGCATCGACCTCGCATTGCTCCCTCTCATGCTCGCCGTCTACTTCCTCCAGGCCCTCGACAAAGCCACTCTCTCCTACGCATCGATTTTCGGTCTCATCGACGATACCAAATTAGAGGGCGCGCAGTACTCGTGGCTAGGCAGCATTGTGTACCTAGCGCAGTTGGTGATGCAACCCCCGCTCGCCCTCGCCCTAGTCAAGCTGCCCATTGGCAAATTGACGAGCGCCATGGTCTTGGGCTGGGGTATTACTCTGGTTGGGATGACGTGGGCACACAATTTCTCGCAGTTGATGGTTGCCCGATTCCTCCTCGGCGCCTTCGAGGCGAGTGTCGGCCCAAGCTTTGTTGCCATCACTCAGATGTGGTGGAGGAGAAGGTATGTGTGAAGCTTATTGTCTCACTTTTCGCAGATTTTAACTCGGACATAGGGAGCAGACAATGAGGATTGGGTCGTGGTACTGCATGAATGGTTTCACATGGGTGGTGAGTACATGCTTCCCATCGCCGAGCGGACAACTCAGCTAATCCATTGCCGTATCGCAGCTCGGAAGTCTCATCACATATGGGCTTGCCAGTATAGATTCCCATATGAAGCCATACCAGGTACGAGACAAAATTCCCGCCGAAGAGCTTATTCCCTAATATTTTATGCAGATCATCTTCCTATTCTTCGGCACCATCACAGTCGGAGTCTCCATCATCATGTTCTTCTGGATGCCAGACTCCCCTACGGAGGCCAGGTTCCTTACTGACAACGACAAACTCATCGCAATCGAGCGTTTGCGGAACAATCAAATGGGTGTCATGTCACGCGAGTGGCGATCCTCACATGTCTGGGAAACCATGCAGGATCTGAAAACTTGGTTCTGGGTTGCCATGATATTCTGCATCTCGGTGCCGTCCAATGGGATCTCCACATTCGGACCACTCATCATCCAGTCCTTCGTATCGGACCCATTCCAGACCATGCTATTCAATGTCCCTGTCGGCTTCTCGCACATCATCGCGGTTGCAGGGAGCGCCTACTTGTCGATGCGGTGGAAACTCAAGGGTCCAATCATTGCACTCTTGTGTATCCCACCCATCGTCGGATGCAGCATTTTACTGTATTTTCCCCATGATGCGGAGAACAAGGCCATGCTCTTAGTTGGGTATTTCTGCCTGTCCACTTACACGGGAATCAGTAAGTATACCTCCCACCTATTATGCCGACGTTTCATCCTAACATCATCCTTGCAGCACCTCTTATCTATTCCTGGTCCGCTCAAAACACTGCCGGCGATACGAAACGCAAATCAACATCCGCTCTTGTCTTTATTGGTGCATCTGCCGGCAACATTGTCGGGCCCCTTCTCTATTCCCCGGAGGAGGCCCCCGAGTACTCGCGTGGTCTTCGCACCAACCTAGCACTCTACGTCATTGTTATGTGCCTTGTGGTTGGAAGTTCACTGCACATCAGACGGCTCAATGAGCAACATAGTCGGCGCAGAGTCGCCCTAGGGAAGAGCGCAGTTATAATAGATATGAGTCTTGAGAGCGCGGAAGAGGTGGAACGAATGGAGACAATGGAGAGCTCCCTACGCCGAGGTACATCAAGTGGGATAGGCAATTATGAAACTAGCAGTCCATCTGGTGGGGATGAACTGGGGGAGGATGCACATGGAAACCAACAGGGTGACAAGGCATTTGGAGACGTCACGGACCTGGAGAATGAGGACTTTTTGTTTGTGTTCTGATTCCAGGGTAGACTTGGGCGGGATACGCGGCGTTAAGATACCCTAATGAGCAGCTAGCTATATGTCCATTTTAAGAGTCGCATTGGGTTGAATGGTGGCATTCAGATAGTATCTTTGAGACAGTATAACATGCCATCGTCTCAATGTACACGACACGCTGGTTCAAATTAAAGTGTGGTTGTTCTCACGCACACATTTGCTCCATGTGCAAAAGATACAGCCTAATATTCTGGTATTCAATATGATACATCTTGTATAATAGCAAATGAATAATTCCAATTATGTTTATTAAAAGGTTCTTTATTTTATTTGCGGTTCTTTTCTATATTGCCCTTCAAGCCTTAAATGGACGGACCATACAGCATTAGTTCGTTGGGGAGATGCACCCCAAAGTTATGAATCTGATGCGTGAATTTTTTAATGAATATGCAGGCGAATGGCGACAGTATTACAAATACGTCAGCTAAATGCTGTCTTTGGGGCCATTGGGCAACGATATCCAATTGAGGATGGGCAACTCAGGGCGTGTTATTGGTCTAGGGTAAGCACATGCTAATGGAGACCATCAGCACAAATTTTGTGGTGTGAACAATGGGCAATGTCTTGTCCAATAAAGGACTGACGAGTTCCATCGAATTGGATCCGTCTTTGTGGATTTCCGTACATACTTGTGATTGGGGATAGAGGAAACTTGGCATTACCCGAGCCATCCGTATGTCAGAGAGGACGAGCAAGCGTTGGTTCCACTGCAGATGCAAGACCCCTTGGATTGCTGGATATTACGTATGGGTGTGGCTGCTTCAAGCCTCCAACGGAGCTACTCTCGGTACCATCACCAAAAACAGGATTTCCGCCATCAATAATCCATGGCAGTTCATGCCCATCTTACCGCCACTCTTCAGCTGAGAAACGTGGCTCACGGCCGCAGGGCATTGCCACTTGCCCGGGGAGCTTGTTTGCTTGGCTGCTTCTGGGGCTTGGCCTGCCCTTGGTAAAGCGCACCGCCACCGCTGGGGCTGGGGCACCCACGCCAATCACCAAGGCCCATGACGACGCCTTCCATGAGACAAGACAGCCCGTTCATGAGCTGGGCTGGATCATTGAGGCAGCCGGATCTCATAAGCGGCGTCCGTGTGGGGGAGCTGAGTAAGTCCAATAGCTCTACAACATTTATACTTGATACTTCTTCTCCGTCTTGTCTTCATCCATCCTCCAAGCAATAAGCTCCTTCAAAGTCCCCACCTTTGGCCCCTCTTCTCAGCATTAGCTACCCCTCTACAAGAACGGATACGGACAATAAATAGCTGCCCACCACGGATCCTCGACAGCAGCGGCCAGGTTCACGGATTGGAAGTGCCACGCAGCTCGGATCTCTACTCATCGGCGCCCTTGTCGTCCTATTATTTGCCTTCTACTTCCGCGATTCCCTTCCCGATCATCCCCTTCCAGCCGTCAAGATGGGTGGAGGATCTGAAGGCTTCCGCTCGGTTGCCTACTACGTCAACTGGTACGTCGTCTGACGCTGAAGCTCCTCATGTGGATAGCTCTTCTCACCAGGTACCTCGTTGCTAACATTGTCCGCTCCCCAGGGCCATCTACGCCCGAAAGCACCGCCCCCAGGAACTTCCCGCCGAGAAGCTCACTCATGTGCTCTATTCATTTGCCAATGTCCGCAGCGACACCGGTGAGGTGTAAGTATCATTACTCTAGAGCATCTAACTCGTCGCTCACCTTCTCCACAGCCACCTGACCGACGGTTGGGCCGACACCGACATCCACTGGGAGGGAGACTCCTGGAACGACACCGGCACCAACCTCTACGGCTGCCTCAAGCAACTCAACCTCCTCAAGAAGCGCAACCGCAACCTCAAAGTTCTTCTCTCAATCGGTGGCTGGACCTACAGCTCCAACTTCAAGGGCCCAGCCAGCACGCCAGAGGGCCGACAGACGTTTGCCAGGTCCAGCGTAGAGCTACTCAAGACGCTCGGCTTCGACGGCATCGATATTGACTGGGAGTACCCTCAGAATGCCGACGAGGCCAGGAACTTTGTCGAGTTGCTGGCTGCTGTCCGCCAGGAGCTAGATCTCTATGCCCGCACCCTCAGCAACCCCAACCACCACTTCGAGATCACCGTGGCCTGCCCCGCCGGTGCCCAGAACTATGAAAAGATGGACATCCGCGGCATGGATCGTTACCTGGACTTCTGGAACCTGATGGCCTACGACTACGCCGGCTCGTGGGACCAGCTCAGCGGCCACCAGGCTAACCTGTATCCCTCGCGAGAGAACCCCAGCTCCACACCCTTCTCGACCTCCTCTGCCCTTGAATTTTACACCAGGAGTGGTGTCCATCCCTCCAAGATCGTTCTCGGCATGCCCCTCTACGGCCGTGCCTTTGAGAACACTGACGGGCCCGGCCGTCCCTTCCAGGGCATCGGAGAGGGCAGCTGGGAGAATGGCGTGCACGACTACAAGAAACTACCCCTGGAGGGATTCCAGGAGCAATCTGACGGGGGTTGTAGCGCGACCTACTGCTACAACCCGCAACAGCGAAAGCTGGTGTCGTATGACACGCCTGAAATGGCGCGCATCAAGGCCGAATACATCAAGCAGCACCGGCTGGGCGGCGCTATGTGGTGGGAGAGCAGCGCCGACAAGGAGGGAGAGGCTAGCTTGATCGGGACGGTAGTAAATACTTTGGGGGGACCGCACGCGCTGCTGAGGCAGGACAATTGCCTCGAGTACCCGGCGACCAAGTATGATAACCTGCGGAATGGGTTCCCTCAGAATTAAGTGGAGTTATAGTGGGACGAGGTGGATGAGAGAATGACTGCGCCAGCGTATGAGTGGAAGGCCTATCGTTGACATTTGGGCCAAGGCTACACTCCAGAATCCTACAAAAGAATGAAATAAATCCAATGGAATTTGAATAACAATTGACAATGCGCTCCAATACAAATTTTAATGAAAGAAATAACCAAGTCATCGCATTGCTCATCACTTGCGGCGTCATGCTGGGAGAACTCTTAAGCGTGGCTGACCAGAGCTCACGTGATCTCAGCACCAGCCACAAGCGGCTGGTAGCGGCCCGTGCGCCAGCTTTCGAGCTGCCAGAAATTTTCCACTGGGAAAAAAGTGCGAAAATCTCAGTCTCGAGACATCACCACTCGTAAAACGATACCCCCCTCCCCTCCAATTGCGGCACCAGGCTGGGACGAAACAACATGTCGCATATCGATTACGCTCTGTACGAGTCGCCCGTTGGCTATGCCATCTTCAAGGTGGTCCATCAGCAGGATGCTGTGGGCCTGAAGTTGAAGGAGACCCAGGCCGCCGGCCTCGATCTCGCCAAGTTTGGCAAGATGGTCAAGCTCGAGAACTTCACCCCCTTCAAGTACGATTACATCCCCAGTGTGGCCTAGATGATGCGGAGGTACTGACTGTTACGCGCAGGGGTCACGTTGAGGCTCTCGAGAACATCAACCTCGTGTCCGAGGGTATCGTCTCCGACTACCTCAAGAACGTCCTCGAACTCAACCTCCCCAAGACCAGCGGCAAGAAGACCAAGGTCGTGTTGGGTGTTTCCGAGAAGAACCTTGCTGGTGCGATCAAGGCCGAGTTCCCCGGCCTCGAGTGCGAGACCGCCGACACGAATGAGGTTGTCGCGGACGTCATCCGTGGCATTCGCCTGCACGCCGACAAGCTGCTCGCCAACCTCAAGGTCGGCGATGTTGAGAAGGCCGGTCTGGGTATGGGCCACGCCTACTCCCGTGCCAAGGTCAAGTTCAGCGTTACCCGCAACGACAACCACATCATCCAGGCCAGCGCCACCATCGACTTCCAGGACAAGGGCGTGAACCAGTTCTTCATGCGTGTTCGCGAGTGGTACGGATGGCACTTCCCCGAGCTGGTCAAGATTGTCCCCGACAACCTGACCTACACCAAGCTTGTCCTTGCCATTGGCGACAAGAAGAGCCTCAACGATGACAAGCTCCACGACATCGCTGCCATCATCGGCGAGGATGGTGACAAGGCCCAGGACATCATCGACGCTGCCAAGGTCTCCATGGGTCTTGATATCTCCGCCGCTGATCTTGAGATTGTCCACAGCTTCGCCTTGGCCGTTGTCAAGCAGGCCGAGAACCGAAAGTCGACTTCCCTCTACCTCGAGAAGAAGATGCACCACGTCGCTCCCAACCTGCAGGTCCTGATCGGCACCCCCGTTGCCGCTCGCCTCATCTCCCACGCCGGTTCCCTGACCAACCTTTCCAAGTACCCTGCCTCCACTCTGCAGATCCTTGGTGCCGAGAAGGCCCTGTTCCGTGCTCTCAAGACCAAGAGCAACACCCCCAAGTACGGTCTCATCTACCACAGCAGCTTCATTGGCAAGGCCGGTGTCCGCAACAAGGGTCGCATCTCCCGATACCTCGCCAACAAGTGCAGTATGGCCAGCCGTATCGACAACTTCTCTGAGGAGCCCTCCACCAAGTTCGGTGAGGCCCTGAAGCAGCAGGTCGAGGACCGCCTGGAGTTCTACGCCACCGGCAAGAAGCCCGCTAAGAACGCTGATGTCATGGTACGTTTATTGTTTGATTTCACTGACAGAATTAATGCTAACGCCTTTACAGAAGGGTGTTATGGACATCCTTGACGAGGGCGGCAATGACGACGAGGAGATGGCTGATGCCCCCGCCCCCGAGTCTGCCAAGAAGGAGAAGAAGGACAAGAAAGAGAAGAAGGAGAAGAAGGAAAAGAAAGAGAAGAAGCGCAAGGTAGAGGATGAGGAGGAGGCCCCCAAGGAGGCTGACGGCGAGAAGAAGAAGAAGAAGAAGAGAAAGTCCAAGGCCGCGGATGACGAGTAGAGCTCCTCCGGTTGCTTGGCAGCTTCCTGGCCTGCACCGATCCTAACCGGAGAGGGACAGGCTGTCGGGGGGCTGCCCGATGCTACAGGGACGGGGATGAATGGGGAATGGCTTGATGGGAAAACTTCATTTACGACAGACATTGCGCAAGGGGGGATGTCCTTTGAGGAATCAGAGCCACGGAACCCGGCAATGGCAGCATCTTTGCTGGCAGCTCATGATGAGAGCACCTGCGCGGAGTGGGGACATGGGGACTCTTCATCAGCCTCGCACGCGCAGGAGTCCGACGCCACGAGTGCTACGGCTGGTCGTCAAGGCCCAGCCAAGGCCAAGAAGCGGAAGACACGGGAGAACCTGGCTTCCCAGGGACCTTGCGCAATTGCTTGAGGAGTTTGTAGGATTTTGGCTTGGGCGTTTGAGGGCATTTTGCTTGTGTACCTGTTTACATACTGGGGATCCATACCCGTTTAAACACTGACATGTCGGTCAATCGATTGCTCTAGTAAAACGATACAGTATGCACATATGTGATGATTAAACAAGTTCCCCAGTAGACGCATCAGTGAGAGTAGCGGCCCAAGTCACATTTTGCATGTGCAGCTGCCGGTGCTCCGGCATCGTTCGTCCGCTTCCCGTGAGGCCCGCCTTTCGTCACAGCCCCACCGTGTGAGGGCAAGGCTTTGGCGGTTAGAAAATTTTCGGCCACAATGGAACATTTCGCGCAAGGCTGGGAAAATAATGCCAAGCAATTCGATAGAGGGTTTGGGCTTGTGGGGAAAATCTAATTGAGCCGTTGAATCGGCTTGGTGACTGTCAAAAATTGCTTGCTCTGGTAAAAGAACTGGCTGGTTTCTGGGTGAATTACTGTTGAGATATCGCGTGCCACAATTAGAAGCTGTCTTGGTAGACATTACAGAGTACGGTCGTGTGTAATCAGGTCAAAGGTCACAGAGGCAAGGAACAGTGATTTGGTTCGTCTCAATCGAGCATGCATTTCAGAAGCCGGGTGCTCTATGCTACACCAACGCCTTTTTTATTTGGCATTCCTCGTTTCCCAACTCCGCCAAACCATCCCATTCGCATTCAGATCCTGGGTCGTTGCATTTATTGCTTGTCGAAAACGTAGGTAAGGTGGCATCGGCCACAGTACTGGCGATCCTGCATGGCAGCCATGAAGACACCGGCACCGCACTGAGTAGGTTGTTAGCATTTGCTGACCACGGTGCAAGAGGAGGGGAAAACTCACGGTGTCGCTGGGGCACTCGCGGCGGAGGCGCTCAATCTTGCCGTCAGAGTCCACCTTGTAGTACTTGAGGACGGCCAGCTTGGTCTTCTTGCGCTTGTGCTTGATCTTCTTGGGGGTGGTGTAGACCTTCTTCTTGCGCTTCTTGGCACCACCACGGAGGCGGAGCACCAGATGGAGAGTGCTCTCCTTCTGGATGTTGTAGTCGCTCAGGGTGCGGCCATCCTCGAGCTGCTTACCAGCAAAGATAAGTCGCTGCTGGTCCGGGGGAATTCCCTCCTTGTCCTGGATCTTGGACTTGACGTTGTCGATAGTGTCGGAAGACTCCACCTCAAGGGTGATCGTCTTCCCCGTGAGGGTCTTGACGAAGATCTGCATCTTGCCTAGCTAGGGACGTTAGATTTCTGGTCGAGACGAATTCGACTCGCGCGCGCAGCGAAGCGTTCGCGAAATCGAGAAAACGAGTGCGATGGGGGTGAGGGTTGTGGTAATGGCGATGGCGTTGCAGAGACTCTCATGTGAGAGGCAATGAAGCCCTCGCCATGGTGAAGGGGATTTGCAGCATCTTTCAGACGTACCTCGACAATAAAATTACTGCCTTCCTAAGCAATCTTCAGATGGTGCGTGGATGAAGAGAGTCGCCTTTTGGTGGAGTGGCGCGGCTTAGAAAATCGCCGCGGGCTGAGGGTGGGGTCACCTGACCTAGGGTTTTCGCTACTGTGTGCCCTGCCCCTCGCCAAAATTCCAGGGTTGTGGCGCGAGCGCATCACTTACTTGCCCTACGCGCCTCCAAGTGGATTTCGGAACTTGCAACGCATTTCCAACGCACATTTGAGTACGTCTTCGAGCCTTTTCCCTTTCCCTCCTTCTTTCTTTCTTCCTTGCGTGGACCTGAAGTATTAACCAACAGCAGAAATCCGTCAAAATGGTCAAGAAGAGAAAGAACAAGTACGATTCCTCCCCCCCGCTGCCGATTGCCGTTGTCCTGCCGTCCGCCGACGATGCCTCTCACGACGAGAGATCTCGAGCGCCCTCGCAACGACGGCTTCCAGCTACTCCATTGCGACACATACTAACATTTCCCTCTTAGCGGCCGCAACAAGAAGGGTCGCGGCCACGTCAAGCCCATCCGCTGCAGCAACTGCTCGCGATGCACGCCCAAGGACAAGGCCATCAAGCGCTTCACCATCCGCAACATGGTTGAGTCTGCTGCCATTCGTACGTCAAAACACATCCCCCGAAATGTACACTTCACGAAACAATTCTAACCCTCTCTTAGGTGACATCTCCGATGCCTCTGTTTTCGCAGAGTACACCGTACCCAAGATGTACCTGAAGCTGCAGTACTGCGTCTCTTGCGCCATTCACGGCAAGATTGTCCGGTACGTTGTCCTCCCTGGGAGTGTGACAACTGCGCCTTGGTTGCGTATGTGTTTCAGAAGAACCTTGGTCGTACTTGCAAACACACTCCCAACCTCTCAACGAGAGTCCCGTGAGGTACGTTGGACAAAAGTGCTGATGAAATTTACAGTGTCCGATCCGTCGTCGGCCGCCGCAACCGTGCCCCTCCCCCTCGCGTCCGCTACAACAAGGACGGCAAGAAGATCATCCCCAACACCCCTAAGGTCTAGATTTGAGGAAGATTGGGATGGAGTCTGGTTTTGTGATGTTAACGTCTGCATTCAAAAAAAGGATGGGATGAGCACCTGGGATTATGAATCAATGAGATTCCAAAATTACAATCGGACTACATTTGCTGTTCACCTCTCGTGCCATGTCATTGATTCCTCTCGTCCCTCGCATGCCTACCGTTCCTGGTGGCTGGTCAGTCTCGTGCCATCTTCCACTCGATGCGACATGTTCTGTCCCTCATGGTTTGTTGATCATCGCCTCTTGAGATTCCTTGAAACTAGCACTTGTTGTTCCTTAATATTGGCCGTTGTTTCGAAAACTTCTAGCGCACAAATTCACTTCAAAGCCTGAGAGCTGCTGAAGAAGGACTTTATTCCGCAGGTTGTTCTGCTGCTCGTACCGCGCATCTCTTCAAACAACGCAGAGCTCAATGACCCGTACGGCGACTCTGACACCATCCACATTTGCCTTGTTCTCCACCTGTCCAAACTCCAGGATCAAATCGGGTTTCTAATCTACACCGTGAACTAGGTGAAGCAAGCAGATAAATGTGTTGTCAGACATACCCCAGGACATCAAAACGGGGACGATGTTCCTATGCAGTTTAACCAATGTAATACCTGTCACGACTGTGAACTACGTATTACCTTCTTAAGGGCGGAGATCGCACAGCGGACAAGCAGATTGATGCCAGGGGACATGGCGAGGCGTTTGTCTGTCTAGTTTGGTACTCAGGTGGGGAGACGACTGCACATCGATCAACAGTTGACAAAGATCATCGTCGAAGTTTGCGCATTCTCCAAAGTTGTTCATCGAGTAAATTTCTGTCAGGAAAAAACAATCAGCAGGACGCTTGGTATTGCAACGTTTACACTGCGTCGTACAACTAAATGCTTGGCCAAAATTACGCGATGTCGTTACATGCATCCAAAGCATCACAATCACACCTGCAGCCGAACATGAATAACCAGCGTGAGTTAGGTCAATAGTTAGTTTGCTGTCTTTCTATTCTTTCTAACTTTCGGGGATCAAACAATTGAATTCAACGGTATTTTAGCAATAATTAGAAGGACGGAATGTGTTCTCTTCATTTTGTATTGCGTTTACGTGTTTCGACATCCAAACCTAGCCAATTGAGTAAAACTGATCACCAAGGACTTGACATAGTCACAGATTGAGTAAATTGCACATGGAAATAAAACCCCCCATCGCAACAATATGCTTCCCATCATAGACTACGAAATAACCATGTCGTATGGCTTGAGTGGTGAGGTGCTTCCCGCTACCCTACACCGACCCCTAAAGGGTGAGCCAGCTCCGGCGGAGCTCATCTAGCTTCGCTGAGTCGCACGATTGGCTCAGGGACTAGAGCAAAATACGCATTTTCGTGGGAACCCCACATACCGAGGAATGGCGACTGCGAGCTAAGTTTGGTCTCCAGGAGACTCGCACCTTAAATAGCTCCCGATCCCTGTCATCGAGGAGCAGCTGGCTCTGCAGCCGTTATGTGTGATGCGTGCTACCATGGCCGAAAGGTCGAATATCCTGCAGGCCTCGGCCGCTCGTGTTGGCAATCCCATCAACTCACAAACAGCCACTGCCGCATCAACCTCGTCGCTCGCATGGCTGAGTAGTTCTTCTGGCGTGTTCTGCATGGCAGCGAGGAAACAACTGGCTTGTCGCTTGGGGGATCAAGACTGTAGATTGGGGCCAGTCAGATTGCCAATGATTCGCATGATGCCATAGAAAATCTCAGATCAAACCAAATGCAAATGTGTAAAAGGGTTCAAGACAACTTGTATGTCTTTAGGATATTGAGGTATGAATGAGTTACATGGCTTAAGTGCGTTAACTAGTCTGCCAGACTAGAGATTGGGAGAAACCTCATTTCTCCTTGCTACTCCATCCTGGGATAGGCCCATTGCAGTAAGACAGACCAGACACAAGCTTTGACGTACAGTCGCCACCACGAAGAGAAGGGTTGATTTTGCGGAATAAGGAAGAAGTGATCAAGTTTTGCATAATGCTTGCGCAATTCTCTCCCTTTTGGGCGGTATGCCAACGGCCGCAGTTGAGGGTAGTTCCGTGAGCAACTTCAGCCTTCGCTGGAGGATCTACCGCCTTCCTTGTATACTCGGGGTTCACCGTGCTGCCCCTTGTTTTGTTGGCCGTGTCCCTGAACTCTCCACCAATAGGAGAGACACAGAGAACGTTTCCGTAAGTCAAACTTGCCGTTTTAATGTTGTCGCATTTGTTTGTGATCCATGGGTTAAACTGCTTGATTTTGGGAATCTTGACTCCAGTGACGATAGAGACAGCCATGCAATCTTGCTTAGATTCACGGGCATATGTGTCACACTCGAGTGACAGACAGACACTAGTTCCGGCGTCGATGCTTGAGCAGTTTTGTACGTTGGAGTTGCCAATATAGATGGATGCAGATGAAACGCTGAACTTCTTGGCGATTGAGTCGCAGGTATCTCCGTCAGTGGTGTTGTAGATGTTGTTTGATAAGCACCATGTTTCGGGCTCCGACTGAACAGGAATAAGAGGAGGTTGAGGCTCGGTCTCTTGTTTTTTGAGATTGCACCTCTGCTTGACAGACTTCAGGGCGTCTTGGTAAAAGGTGTACGCCCTGTAGATCGAGTATGGACTAGCCTGCATCATCTGCAATCGTCCCACGTAGCAGTCTGAACAGATTTGTTCCTGGCGCTCTTCATCAAAAGAGGTAAAATTGTCGAAGTCGGCAATGATATCTAGAAGTGTTAGCTAGTGCGCCTTCGGTCAAGTATCGTTGTTGCTTACCATTACACCACTTGTTCGTTCCATCATCCCTTTGGCATTGTTCTTTGAGGGCATACTGGATATGTCCTCCCATGTATTCGGCTGGTGCGCCATTTGCCCACGTTTGCCCCTTGCAGACCCTTCCAACGGAATCAACCCATTGATCAATGGATTGTTTACACTCGTCTGCGCATATCCAAGCCACCTTGACGTTGTTGGTGGGGATGATGCCGTGATATCGTGGCGTGGTGAACTTTCGTGTATAGTCATGACACTTGACCTTGGCCGTTAGTGCTTTTCGACAAGCTTGGGTCAAGTTCTTGGCATTTCCAACCGTCTCAGGGCTATGCAAGATATAGCCGTCAAACTCTCGCAGGCCTGTAGTTTCATTAATGCCTCCTCTCCAGGCAAGCAGAGAAGATGCAAAGCCATTGCGGTTGGATATTGCGTCCATTGGCTCGCCGCTGAACGGTGAGATCATTTCGGTGACGCCTATGGTAACGAGGTTGTAGATCCATATGTCAGAAGTCTGTTCAGTATAGAAGATCTTTTCCTGACAATTCATTTTGCCGTTGTCGATACACTTGCGATCGTACTTCTGGAACCAGGAGTACAGCCCAGTGCCGAGGACGTAGACAGTCTTTGAGTCGATCACCCGAACTCCCCAGGAGAACCCACAAGAGGCATCATCTTCAGCACAGTCTTGAAAATTCGGGTCATCGGGGAAAGCGCCCAGTTGGTTGTAGAAAGGACCAGGGCTTGATGGGTAGGGCTGGAAGTAAGGGGACTCGGTTTGGACCAAGCCCATCATGACGTTTTCTGCACCAGAGAGCTGGTATTGGTAGAGAATGCAGTGCTCGACTGACGTTCCCCAGAGCCAGGTAGGCCCGCTACTCTCGATAAGTATGCCCCTTGCCGCATATACGTCAATATTTGCTTGCTTGTTGTCGTCAATGTCGTGGTCCGCTGCCCAAACCCAGACATTTTCAAGGTACGCAGACGCCTTGGGTGTGACATGGAGCATCAGAGATGCTGCGATGCACCCGGAGTTCATAGTATTTGGAAGACTGGGGCAATCTTGGGCTTGAAGGTTGCTACCCTCGGCGCCGCCAACTCTGAAGTGGGAGTCTGTAGACGTTAGCATCCTAGATCAAGTTTGCGAAGGATAACTCACCCCAAAGGCCGGCTGATCCTTGGAAGGACTCGTGAACGTTCCATTCGAGGAGAATAGCGCCCGCTGTAGGACCGCGGACTGTAAACATGAGTGATTGGATCTCGGCAACTCCCTTGTTTCCAGACACTCCAACTCGAACCACGGGTTTGGGCTTGTTGATGTCTTCGAACTTGGCACCGGCCCCCATAAACTGAGGCCAGGTTTGCCCGATGACCCGAGAACCGACAGGGATGGTGACTGTATCCCTGATTATATAGACACCATATGGAACATAGACAACAGCCGACATGTTGGCTGCGGCTTTGAAAGCGCGGTTCAACGCAGCTGTGTCATCCGATTTGCCGTCTCCCTTAGCACCCCATGATTTCACGTCGACTAACTCGCAACCCCCAAGATTCGCGTAGCTAGGGCGTCTCCTAGTGAAGAAATATTCAATGTTTCGGAGGGTCTTTGATGGTCCAGGTCTTGTTAATGTCGAGTTCCTTTTGGGGGCTGCGATATTCCCACCGTTAACGAAGGTGGTGTTGCCCCCAGTATCCGTGACGCGGCCAAAACCCCACGACTCGATTGGGAGGATCTTCTCTTCATCACCATCTCCAGGTAAAAGAACTTCGCCACGGATCTCATCGATAATAAACGTATCGACATCCTTTAGTAAGGCGTTTTGAATGAGCATTGAAGTGGAGTTGTCAGTGTGAAGAGAAGACGAGATCAAGGTATCCATGGCCTCTCCTTGCACATCTGTGACTACCATAGATCCTACACCCTGATAATCTGCAGTCTAGATAAGTCAGCGAATGCAACACTCCAAAGGCTAGCGTGACTCACCTTTTGATCCCCGCCGACGATCTTGAATCCAGTCCTGACATTCTTGAAATTGATGCCCTGGAAGGTCCAGCCCCAATCCCAACGAAGCTGGATTGCGGTGTCTACAATGTCCGTAAACCATAGCTCACTTGCGGTAAATTGCTGATTGCCCATGAAGGCGCTGCGCCATGTTAGTCAATGTCCAGTTGTGGTTCTCTGTCACCTTACCCGTATTTGCCACCAACGAACAATAGGTTCGATAGAAAGCCGCCACTTCCATTCTCCATGTAGATGCCCTGAAAATGTTAGTATCTGCTAAGATCCGGAAAAGTCATCAATTTACCTGCTGCGTAGTGTCTTCAGCGGTGTCGGCCCAGAAAACGACATTCTCAATGGATGTCCCTTGAGCAACCTGCCAATGAATACCGCAGACCTGGGCCTTTTTCGGGGTGTGGCGAATATCGATATAAAGATTTCTCACACTGCGGAGAAAGTTCCGAGTATTCGAGTACCTAGAGAGATGAGTGAGTTAAGGGTTTAATACCATAGATAAGTAAACTCACGACTGGGTATCTTCACTGTTGTAGACGTTGGTGGTAATGACACCAAGTCCAACGAAACTAGGGGCGGCAACAATTCGGGGTTCATTCAGTGGCTGCCTGGTCAGAATTTCTCAGAATAAACAGAGGTAGAACTCACATCTCCAACAATCTCAGTGTTGTAGTACTGAATGATAGAACTGCTGACCAGATAGACACCGGGCGGAAAGTAGACAGTAGCTGGGTAGACGGTGCTTCCGGAGCAGTTCTGACCACACCTTCCGCCGTCAGATATGGCGCGGTTGATAGCCTCAGTGTCATCAGACTTGCCATCACCTACCGGCTGTTAGTTTCAAGGTGTCTCACATCGAGAAAGATGGGGCCTTACCTTTGGCGCCGTAATCCTTAACGTTTCTCCAGACCTGATAACGTTAGTATCCTACAAACCTGAGGAACTCATCTAACTCACCTTGTAGCCTTCCGGGGCGAAGGGGCTGGATCCTTGCTGCTTGATGTTGGCCATCCACCAGTGGGAAACTGATCGTTTCTCAAGGCCGCCGTCTGTGTCTTCCGGTTGCCCAGACTCGGACTCGTTGCCAGAAAAACGATAAGCAGCACCAGGCTTGGCGCCAAATGTACTCAAACCGTCTCCCTTTTGCAGAACGGGAGCCATGGCGAATGTGTCACGTTGGCTGCGTTCAGCTCTGAGGCTTTTGGACTGGTCAATAAACTGAGAGTCACCGTCCAGCGCCAGTGGATATGCCTCAGCCAAGACTCTTGCAGCTTGGATAAGCTCCACGGGAACTTTGTATGACGAGCCAGACGAACTTGCAGAGTCCCGCTTCTCAGAGACAGGCTCATTTTTGTACTTCAACGTCGGCACATCACCAGAGGCATCGTAACTGTTGGCTGCCTTAACGGCGCCATGGCGATCATGTGTTTTGCGAAGTATCTTGCCATTCTCCTCAGCCATGGCGATCTGGCCCTTTGCAACGAGCTTGCGAGCATCCTCAATAGATAGATCTGATCGAGCAGCTACTGGGCTGTCGAATCTATCAATCAATGTTGACTCAGTCTCATCCAGGCCAGACGGAAGCGGGGAGAGAGTGGGCGAATGAAACTTCGCAAGAATAAGGGAGGATAAAAGAGAGAAAAGAAGCCACCTGGCTAAAGAGCGTGTCATGATGGACAAGTAGAAAGTGAGAATGAGTGAATAAAGAAAGATGCAATTGGAGAGAGAAAATGTTGAATGAATCGAAGTAGAAGTGCTTCGTCTCTGGATATTCTTTATAACTCGTATACGGTTGGTTGGTTATGATAACTCGTATACGGTTGGTTGGCTATGATAACTTGTATACGGTTGGTTGGTTATGATAACTTGCATACGGTTGGTTGGTTAAGCGCTCGGCTCCCTAATAGGGCCACCTGAGCAAATGGTAAATAAGAAGGATTCGCGGGTCAGGCAGAAAGGTCCACATAACCTATTTGACTCTGCATCGACCATCCCAACTTTGGCGGTGGGATGCCCCACGATAGACCCGTGCACTAGTCAGAGCATCGGCCAAGGGTCGCTTCGCCTCAACAAGACCATGTGCTGCTATACTTGGCGTTTCAGTTGGTCGAACACCACAACTAACATCACTCAAGATTCAGTTAGCTCGCCCAATGTCTCCATTAATCTGCAGATGACGAAGAGTTTCCCCTCGTATTGCTCTGGCTGTAATGTCCTTTCGGTAGGATTTGTCTGCCTTGGATTTACTTGAAACTTCGACAACCTCCCCTGACCTGATTTACATGTTCTATTCGGTACGCCAACAACGGCCCAAAGGCTCTTTCGTTGGTAAGCCTCGTTCTTGATGTCTCTCTTTGAGCAGCGGGGTCTCTCGTAGGACCCAACAGCACCATATACCACTGCAAATGCTTATAAGCCCATTCACTCCCAGTCTATTGCTCATTGCTCATGCTAACCTTGGATCTTAATTCACTCTTCGTTGTTTTCTCGACCATATCTTCTCTACTGTCTTTCACGCCATTGTCATGGCCCAACTACGCGGAACGCCCCTTTCCCGCCTTGTACTTTTTCTCTCGTTAGCTTTATTTTTCCATGGCGTACTCTCGCAAGCGAGATGTAGCAAGAATAACCTATGCGCAACAGGATGTTGCAGCAAGGATGGGTTCTGCGGAACCACTGAAGGGTACTGCGGCGAGGGTTGTCAGAGCACTTGCGACTTCAAACTTGCTTGTGATTCGAGAAACCCTTGTCAAGATGGCTCTTGTTGTAACGAGGCTGGATTTTGCGGCTTCGGCCCTGACTGTAAGTACCAACCCAAACTCAAGCTATATCAGGCACTGATCCATCAGATTGTGCCTCGGAAATCTGTGTCGGCAACTGCGATTCCAAAAGCGAGTGCGATCCGGGATTTGGTTCGCAATGGTCCAAGACTAGCGAATGTCCTTTGAATGCCTGCTGTTCAGATGCTGGGTGCGTTATTATACTAGCCTACTCATGTTTGTATTTTGCTGACTATTTAGCTACTGTGGAATCACACAAGAGTACTGTGGCGACAGAAAGTTCAGCAAGCCTTCTTGCAACAAAGATTACCCTGTCAATCGTGTTATCGGCTACTATGAGGGAAGTGCAGCTCATCGCTCATGTGACCGGTTCATTCCTGGCGACATTCAGGCTGGTGTCTACACCCATCTCAACTTTGCCTATGCCGTGATTGACCCAGACACATTCCGGATTACACCAGCATTCAAAGGGGACGCCGAAACGTATGGTCAAGTGACGCAGCTCAGAAAGTCTAACCCTGGCCTGAAGGTGTTCATCAGCGTTGGTGGTTGGGCATTCAACGATGGGCCTACCAAGGACACCTTCAGCAGGATGATTGCATCTGAAGCCAACCTAAGAACTTTCATCACATCTTTGATCTCATTCATGAACACCTACAACTTTGATGGTGTTGACATTGATTGGAGGTATCCCGGGGCTACAGTGAGGGGCGGAAACGCCGATGTCATTGAGAATTTGGTTAGTTTCGCGAGGAACCTTCAAATGGCTTTGCGAACCAACGGTCAGCGGAATGGCTTTTCGATGACAGTCCCAGCTGTGTACTCATACTTACAGTACTTTGATCTGCAAGGTCTGTCAAAGTATGTAAACTGGTTCAATGTCTTGTCGTTCGATCTTCACGGTAAGTTTCCTATCCTCAATTCTTCCCGTTACAATTGGCTAACTCGTTTCAGGAGCATTCAACTCTCCCGACACCTGGACAGATAACCAACTCAATGCGCACACCAACCTTACGGAGATCAGGAATGTCATGGACTTGATCTGGAGGAGTAGCGTGCCTTCATCCAAGGTGGTCATGGGCTTGGCATTCTACTCGCGGACTTTTACAGCGTCCGACTCCAAGTGTGTCTCGAAAGGATGCCCGTTTGACTCAGCTGGGGAGTTGAGGGGTTGTTCTGGAGAGATTGGACTTGTTAGTAACGCTGAGATCACCCGTATTATGTCTAACAACAAAGCAACATCAATACTTGAAAACGAAGCTGCTGTCAAGGTATTCGTTTATGAAGACCAATGGATCACCTACGACGACGAGACTACACTCAAACTCAAGGTTGATCTTGCCCGCAGCCAGTGCATGGGAGGTGTCATGGTATGGGCTGTGAATCATGACAACAAGTACGGCACCTTCTCAAAGTCCCTACAAACAGTTATTGGCAGTCCTCAAGTTCAACCCGCAGACAAGCCATCCAATGGAACGCACCACAGCAGGAGGGCGGACAGCGATTCAGAAGCCACTGAGTCCGGAGTAGATACTGACACCGATCTGTCAGATACCATCCCTCGAGACCAATGCAGGTGGACCAACTGTGGTCAAGGTTGCCCCTCAGGTTGGCAGCATGTACGACGCCGTGACCCCTACTATACGAAAGCGGGAGAGAGGATGTGGGATGATACAGGGTGTAAGGATCAGTCACGGAAGTTCTGCTGTCCTCCTGGCCCAGAGCCATGGTGTCAATGGCTCTTCCATAATGGCGGCAAATGCAATCCTGAATGCCCCAGTCATTCAGGAGTAGAAGTTGGCTCTACTGGCACGGCTTGCAGCAACGGTCTAAGTCAACTGGCCTGTTGCCGAACAAGTTCAGACGGCAAGGACATTGACGGAATGAAGATCTGGAATCACTGCAGGTGGAAAGGCAAGGAGCCGAAATGTGGGCTCCAGGGCTCGGAAGAGGCCGCTTGCAGTGATATGGGAGAGGGCATGCATCCCCTTGTTTCGGCCTCTCGTGGCAGTGGAGCTACCCAATGCTACAATAAGGGTGGATTTTTGAACCTGTTTAATATTCCAGCTCCTCAGACCTACTGCTGTCTCAGCGATACATCTGCCGAGAAATGGGAGCAATGCTTCTGGAATAACGATGCACTTGACGATGGGCACTGCCGAGCAGGCTGTCCTTCACCATTTGTCAAGTTGGCGTTGGACGACAAGTCAGACGAGTGCAAATCTGGAAGTAGAGCTTACTGCTGCAAGGCACGGGTTACCACGCCACCTCATGACGACCAAGAGGCTGAACAGTACCGGCGAGAGATGATGGCGTCCTGGGTCGATGCCCCTGTCTGCCCTTTCTCAAGCAACGACCCTCCTAAGTCCAAATCAGTCAGATCAACACCCACAGAGCCTGGCGAGCCTACAACACTTGAGAATGCTAGAAAACGAGACGTGCGCTTGAGTGAAGTGGCGTTCGTGAAACAGGCCGCGGTTACTATGCTATCAGACGCCATCGTCCACATCGACGAAGAATGGAACGACTTGATGGGCAAACGTTGGACATTTGCCACCACGGACAAGCTCCGTGAAGTCTACTGGATGTCTGAAAGCGTGAAAAACCTGGTCCAAGAACATCCATTGGAAGCTGCAGGCTCGGTGTTATGTCAGATGAACCAATGGAATGATTTCATACGCCATAATGGCTCTGCAAAACGGATGGCATGCCCACCCGGAAATATCCGGGGCTTTATGCCAGATGATTTCTGGGATAAGCCCTACGATGGGAATCCAGGAGAAGACTCTGACGACGACGTCGAGATCCCCGCTGAGAATTCCAAGCTGGTTCTCCGGGCCGGTGGTTACGGACAATCTCGTTCTTTCATTCGCAACCTCCAAGGCACTGATTGGAATACCGTTTCAGATACTTACTTTAACGGAGATCGCTTAGCACAACACAACGGCGACAACGATATATATTCAATGTATTTTGATCCTTTTGACTGCACCAACGCCCAGCTGCGACTTAACGAACCCAGCAATAGGAATAACCGCCAAGGTGAGTGCCAATCATCAGATAATAGGCAAGCACTCGGCTAATAATTCCAGCCGAACACCCCACCGAGGAGCAAACAGTGCCTGACTTTATACAATGGCTAGCCAACGGAATGCTCCCCGCTTTGGATGCTGATTCGGAGGACGACCGACTGACGCAAGTGGCGGTGAACATTCTGGCACCAAATGGCCTAGGAAGGGAAATTGTCGTTGATTACTTGAACATCAGCTTTGCTACATGGGAAGAAGCAGGAAATACAGAGTCTGTTATCAGGCGGATGTGGGACGTCATCGGCTCTCAGACAAACACAGAGAACATGGTCAACGTCGAAGACACCCTCAACCTGGTTAAAGCAAGGGTAAGTCATCCCAAACTAATCCCCATGGACTCGGCTAACACCAAATAGATTTGGGGTCTGAGGGCAGTGATTGGCGGTGACCGTTGGCACACCATCACGAACAATATAGGCACGCGCTATACATCATTAGCTGGCACCCTCTTTCATTATGTAAGTTTTCTCAACGCAACCTTGCTGGCGCTCACATGTTAACCGAATAGACATTTGGAGTTTTTCAATATCTCAACCACGCTAATATCCAGCTCCGAATGCGCAGGCAGAACGAACAAATGGTTCAAATTCTGCAAGACTTCAGCACACCTTACATGGATCAAGTTCAGAGAAACACTGGAACCCGCCCGGCTGACCCGCATCTCGACCAACACTGGAGGAACTACATGAATCAACACTACGAGCGAATGGTGAACAATACCAGAGCTCACTTGGATGAAAGCATGGACGAACTCAGGGATTTGTGGAACGTCCGCGCAGCTAACCTCTTGAGTGCCTACCTTAACCAAGGAACTGCCGGAGATGCGACTATGGAAATCCAAGAGGCGTTCAATGTTGTTGCGTTGTTGGATGATCTCCGAAGCCGGGTAGACACGGAAATCACGTTACCCATAAACTTTTGGTCGGACGGAGGTGGTGTCGATGACGGATCGGACGAGGATGACAGGGTCAACGACCCGGATTACGATCCAGATGATGACAGCGGTGGTGGTTCGGATGGATCAGATCCCTAGGCGCACCAGACTCAGTCTGAGTCAATCGGGCCTCTACAGGGTTTTGCGTTTTTTAAACATAGACAATTTATAAATATCTTGACTATTGCCTTGTATAAATACTGCTTGTTCCGTCACCTCTAGCGTCATTGGAGTTAACCAGTGTTGAGTTACACGTAGAAACAGGCTGTGACTGTCAAGTACATTGAAGAGTTCGGGAAATAAGCTCATATTAAAGACCCAATCAACCTGAACCCTCATAGCAGGGCACTACGGTGGCACATTAGATAAGGCCCGCAGAAACTGCAAGAGGCCGAAATCTCCAAATCGAAACTTTGGGAATTACACCTATAGTTTCTTGGAGTTCAGTAGGACTAGAGCATCATTGTCGTCACCACCACCTCTACTTGCGAAAATATTGAGGTTACATTGTACAGTGAAATAGTTAGATCATACATATTTATAAAAAGAAACAGTACAATATTTATTTACACCAGTCTCTCAACAGTAGTCCTTCTGGCCTCGAAGAGTTCACACCTCCCTTCTTCCCATTCATGGCCGTTATGCCAGCCATTCAGGCTGACTTATATCCCAATATGCGGGCTTGCAATACCATGTCTGATCTGGCATACCTTGTGCCTTGCGCCACAAATCCTTGAGATCAACTCCCGTAGACCTCGCGTAGTAGAACCAGCCGTACAGGTCGCGGATGGCGACTTTGACGCGACCTTGGTATCCATCTTCGTCGGCACCGCCATGGCCGCCCACAAAGGTGCCGCGACAAGCGCAAGCCTCGATAGCAGGTTCATATTTAGTGGTATCTCCGGGGGGGATTGGAGGCTTCCAATCCGGGTCATAAGCCCAGAGAAAGAAAGTTGGAAGCTCAGTCGGAAGCAGCTTATTAGGTCTGGGTCCGCACTCAGAGTCATAATTCAGCTCGTGGGTGTCTAGTTGAGGAAAAACACAATCATTGGCGAGAACCAAGAATGTGTTCGTCAGAATGCGTGGCTTGGAAAGGTTCGGAACTTCCACTGTCTTGAAATGCCTGTCAATCAAAGTCAGCCATCGCTAAACAGGTAGGTGATTGTCAAACTCTTACTCTCTAAAGGCAGATGGACTATCCTCTGATGGAAGGCCATGTTCTTGGCAAGCCGAAACCCATGAAGGCTTTATATACTTACTGAGTGACCATCCGCCATAAACACTTCCACAAGCAGCTATATATGACTTGAACAGGTCCGAGTCTAAGTCACCTGAACCGTCCCAGACCTCAAGCCAGCGTCCTTCAGCCACAGCGGGTCGATTCTCAATCTCGTGAGACTTGTAGATAACAAAGCCGTACTCCTCATCGGACTCCATAATCTCCTGGATCCAGGACGGCTTGGAAATTCTCATTCCAGCCCAGGCTTTGAGGGCATCGAGCTGCTCTCCTCTGCCGGCTGCCGCTTCAAACTCAGTGAGCATCTTGCGCGCCCAGTATTGCGCGCGTTTGAGATTAATTTCTCGAACAAGGGCACGAGCTTGTTCCCGACGGTCGTTTTTGCGCTCTCGACCAAGTTGCTTCTGGTACATGTCCTCCAAGCCAGTGTTGTTGTAGTCTTTTGCATAGCGGGGAATTCTCCAATCACAGAGCGCAAACTTACATAGCTCGGCAGAGCACCACCAAAGATCAAGGTCGCGGATCTTGTAGACGCGCCGTTGGAACGCATGGATGTCGCCCATCTCTTCCTTGTAGCCATTTAGCGAGCGCAAAAACGCCGTCTGGTCAGGCGTATACGGCGTTTGCCCAAGGACAGCAGCTTGCAGATTTGGGTTGAGGTACTCTCCGCTGAGAGCCATTGCAACGATATCCAGGCCTTCAATCGCTTTGAACCTCCTCCTGATGGCTTGCCTCCGCTTCTCATCTTCAATGTCTGCCGCACGCTCTTCAGGTGTCATCTGCGCCCGACGAAGCTCGTTTTCCCGGTCCTTTTCTTCTTTGCAGCGTTGTTTTTTGGCTTTGCATTCTTCCTGCTCCGCTCTGATGCGAGCCAGGTGCGCCATGTATTCTGGGTCTGCCATGGCGGCAGGAGGATGTGTGCGTGGTGATGTTGTGAAAGAGGCGTGATCTTTTTGAGAACAGCGTGGTGCATGCCACGTTTAAATAGCCCGCTCGGACTGTAACGTGACACTGTTGTTGTGGCTCGTTGGTTGTTGGTTGTTGGTTGTTGGTTGTTTACAACGACGTGGGTCGGTAAAAATGAAGCCTTGTTTGTCTGAAATAATCTGCCACAGAGAGTAAAGAAAGACCGCTAAGACAGTGTATTTTTAGCGGCCAAGCATAATTTTGGGCAACCCTCGGTGGTAAATTTGTACTACAGATGATGCTTCTCTTATGCCTTACGTATCATCTACCTTCGACTACTGCCTACGCGATACCTTTCCCATTAACCAATTCTGAACTCTTTGCCGCACCCCTTGCCCTTTTAAACTGCTTTCGTAATATAAATATAGATAGTTCTGAAAACCCGAGATCCGTTCCAGAATTTCCGAGTCCATCAAGTAGTGCACTGTCGATAGTTACGTAAATTTAGAGTGTGACCGATTCCCGGGCTCTTAGTGGCCTTTCGATCCCATCAGCCTGTGCAGAGTATGGTAGTTCATATTATTCGACATCCAAACTTCGTTTATTCAGTAAGATTTATTGACGCGAAGGACTTTACATAGTTTGCGGATTAAGTAAATTATAAATCCAACCTAAAAGCTCTATTGTAATAATATGCTACCTACCTATTGTAAATAAAATAACCCTGTCTTATGGCTTGAATAGTCAGTATGCTCACACTAACCCCCAAACTTAACCAGCTCCGTACCGTTTTGCGAGCATACAGTATGGATCTACACAGACTCCACCATCACAACAACCCCCAGCCAAACACATAAATCCGACGAGGCCGGCGTCTACGCAGTCGCTATCACTGTCGCATTCACTGACGTAGTTGTCGCACTCAGTTACTCGAATGCCACCGAATCTCCCCCGGCCGTTGTCCCGCAGATGCAGCTCGTATCGGCGATGATGGCGTCGGTTGGGTACGCACAGGTGTTGCCGTTGTTTTCTGCCAATGCGCCAGCGGGGCAACAAGCAATTTTTGAGGGGTCCTGAATGGTAATGTTGTAAGGCCGTGGTGAATCAGGCGCCCAGTTGAGTGTAGTGATAGCGTCGATCCTTGCCGCTCCAGCAATGAGACTGAGGTTTAGCGGAATTTCCCTCTCATGCAGGTCCTCGCAGATGCCGTTCCCAATATCCCTGTGTAATTTGTACAGCTCAATGTACTCTTCAACCGCGCTGGAGTCTCCTGAAGTCTCTGTCCTGCTCTTGGAGAGCATTTGCTTGAGCACCTCTCAGAGTTGCTCAAAGACGAAAGCGGCTGCGTCTGCCTCATCCCCTTGGGTGTCATTGAGCGGTTGACTACGTAGGGTTGCTTGAAATGATTCAGCATTCATGAAGTCCCCACTATTTAATTCAAGAGTGGTGATGACCGTGGCCAAATCCGGGCAAGAGCCTCCAAATGGGTCGGTGAGAGGAAAGTCCACCAGGTCGTTCTTGATCGCCCATTGACATCTAATCAATCCAGAGAGAGACCCAGGAAAGGAGCAGTCAAACTCCCAATTGCCCGAAGTCTCATCGACGTCAGTATCTGTGCAGGCAGAGTTGCCAACACGAAGTTGGGGATACTGTCTCAGGGTTCTGTTAATCGGATTACCGCACTGATCATGAAGGTTGAGGATTTGTATGAAACCTAGATCATTCGTCCGTTTTTTGAAGCGCACTGCACTCCGGCCAGAGTCTCTAACTGCTGGAACATGTTGTTGATTCTGATGGAGATGCCATAGGTGCAATTCCTCGTCGAGAAATGAATGCCATTGGTGTCTATTAGCATTGTGTTATCCTCAGGATCCACAATGGAGATCTGGTTTTTATTGGAGATATCCATGAAGTATGATCCCTCAGTAACGTCTCTCACAGTTAGGTACAATGGGTCCAGTCCGCCACTATCAAACTGCACGGACTCAATATATGGGATCGGGATTGTGGCATTTGCTTCATGCAACTGGGCATTATGGAGCAAGGCGCGACGAGTCGGGTCGTCTTGAGAGTCCCGGGCGAGACTGTAGCATGTTTGTAGAGCGATAGCGCCTGCTCGAGTCACTTGGGTGAAGTTGGCTGCGGGAAACTCGGGCGCTCTCGTGGATATTGCGTTGTTGACTTGGGAGCTAGTGCTGTTGAAAAAGTCTATATTTGAAGCAATTGGAGGGGTCGGTTCTGTTAGAGCTGTTGTGAGGACGGGATTACCCAATGGTGAGGAGGTGTTAAAAGCTGGGGTGGGAATAATAGTGTCCTGTGGGATGGACGTGCTTCCTGGCGCCCTTCCAGCTGTAGCTCTGGGACTAGATGTAATATCCAGTCCAGATGCGGCCTCATTTACAGTGGAAAATGATACAATAAAAGAAGTGATTGAGAAGTTCCAGACCGCAAAACTGGACGTGAGCCTATCTGGTGGAATCCATCTGGGCGCAGTGATGCTTCCAACTGGAACCGAGGTGGCGTGCTCCAATGACAGACCCGTGGTAGTAAGACCAGTTGAGCCAAATACCCGGGACCCTGGGAATGAATGTGTTGATGAGTTGCCAGTGGAAGTTGCAGAAGTGTCTGTGGTTATCCTCTCACTAAGGGTTGAAGAGATACTGGAGGCTGAAGAGACACGACTGGTCTCATTGCCTGCCCTAGCTGTCTTCGAAGCCAATCGGGTGGTTGCTGCGAGAGATATGCTAAAAGAGGAGTTGGCAGGTCGTCCGGGGCCTTCAACGGGGGATCCTAATGCCGAGGTAGAGATCTTTTCTGATGTTGTGGAGACATAATCCGTAGTCATAGATGTGGCTCTACTTGAGCTAGTTGTTATCGTCACGATGGCGTCAGTTAGAATGCATCGACACTGCCTAGCCATTAGCCTCTGGCTATAAATGTGTTTTTGTATCTTCCGAATCGCGCGTACATAAGAAGATATCTGTGTTTGGTTGTCGGTCATATACACCGATGGAGTGTTGTAGCCCCCACTGCAATGTCCACTCCTAATCACACTGGAGCAGAACGCGTTTCCATTGTTTAGTAGGGACGTGTAAAGAGCGTCGTGGGGACAAGTGCCCACCGCATCCCGAGGTGCAGGGAGAGCGTCAACATTCTGAAGAAGGAAAGGAATGATAAACCTCCACATCATGGAGAAATGGATATGCTAACGAGAGTGGGAGAAGGTAGGTCTAGGGAGCCGACTGCGAAATGAGTGTGAGTGACTCTCAAAGACTATGTTGTTATTAGTTATAGGGCGAAGCGCAGGCATGACTTCATTTGCCGAAACCACCTGAGGAGATGCCAGACACTCATACAACGGAAGTAAAGAGGCTGTATTGAGAGACACCAAGAAGCGGAGTGATTCCTCATGGTAGTGTGAGCCGAGAGATGTGGCGGCGAGTGTAAGTCATCAAAAGATCCGACTGAGGAAGCTTGCAGCGCAAATTGAACACCGGCGCTTCTGAATGTCTCCTTGAACCCTCTTGTGACGAAGGGTCTCACTCTAGATGCCATCATCCTGATAGAATCCGGTTCCATTGTTGGCGCCCCGCAAGCGTAGCCTTCAGGTCTCGGAAGACCGTTTCTCTCGCCGACTCCTGAGCTATAGCCGGGATGTTACAGGACCTGAACCATCATACTTTAGCGAGGAAGGTGAGATTTGTGCATCACAGTAGATCTGTACACCACGGGAGATCATGCATCATATGAAATCTGTACACCATGGCCAAGGCGTGTTCACGCCTTGTGGAAATAGTGCTCACCCAATATTTCTGCCATCAGCTGTCGAGCCGGATGCAAGCCCGCCGTGGTACTGAAATGCGAGTGGACCATTCCCCAGTTTGGGGTCAAGAGGGGTGAAGAGCTGGTAACAATACACAGGGTGAATCAGGGGAACTTCATCGGCAACAGTTAAGTGTGTCTCGCCCACGAGAGTCACCCATATCGTGAGCCGCCGTACGTCGCCATGGGAAGTGAGGAGGTGCAAAGGCAACAATTAAAACATCATCAATAAAATCATTATCAAAGCCACACGCCTGTCCTGGTAATCATTACCCATCAAGCCCAGCAACCAAGTCCATATACGTCGTCATATACACAATTAGATGTCCCGTTCATCATCATTAACCCGCACTGACTATCGAAGTGCCAACGTCGTCATCGTCGTCTGACTGTTTTGCTGCTTGTGCTGGCTCTGTGGTCTCACAATATAGTCCTTGTTCTCAATCGTTACACTCTTGGTCATATGGTTGACCTTGTACACTCCCACGAGTCGCGCCGCAAGCTCAAACATGTTGTTTCGGAGCGAGATGACAACGAATTGGGCATTCTTGGTGCGCTCCTTGATGTAGTTGGCAACGATTGAGACCTGCAAGGGGTGTTAGTGTCGAGAAAAGTAGAAGCGATGTCATGGTGACCCAAAAGGGGTGCGACTGGGCTGGTTGCAGCCGAGTGTCTCGCACAAAGACCGTCAAGGGGAATGGGAATACTTACGTTTCTGAAATCCAACGCAGCGTCAATCTCGTCCATGACGTACAAGGGAGTCGGCTTGTAGTGATGCAGAGCAAACACCAGAGCCAAACTACTCAGCGTCTTCTCACCACCAGACAGGTTGCTGATGTTCTTCCAGCTCTTCTTCGGTGGCATCACACTGAACAGAATGCCTTCGCTGAAGGGGTCTAGGCTGTCCACAAGCTCCAGCTCGGCGTTACCACCCATGGTGATCATTTGGTACATCTCCTTCAACCGGAGAGAGATGGCGCTGAATCCTTCCATGAAGCCTTCCAGTCGGAGTCGGCGCAGGTCGTCGCAGCGCTTCTTGGCTGAGTCTCGCTGCGCAATGGCTGACTGGAGATCTGAAGATCGAGAGGCATGCTCTTCCACTCGTCGGCGGTACTCAGAAAGGACACCGAGGTCGACATTGACGTTTTGAGTCTTCTCTTCGAGAGCAGCAATTTCGCCCTTGAGGGTCTCCTTGCTCATGTCGGCAAGCTCATCCGGAGTGTACCTGGGAAGTTCGTTGGGCTGACCACTGGACTGCTCTTCCTCTCCAGAATCCTGCTCCTCCTCCTCCTCATCATCATCGGCAGGTACGTCAGTCATGTCGACGTCTTCAGCGGGAGCATCGCCCATCTCGACGTCCTCATCACCTGCTGTGCTATCGTCTCTACGCTCTTGCTTCACCTGGCTGGGGGTAGAGTTGCCGATGAGATCATCCAAGTCCTGAAGGATCAACTTGGAGTGCTTGTCATCCCAGTAGCGAAGTCGCTTCTGGTTCTCACCCAGAGCCTTCTGATTCTCCTCGAGCTTGTTTCGCATCTCAATTTCCACAGCTCTGGTTTCGTTCAACTCGGTCAACTTCTCGTCCAGCTCAGCCTTCAAGGACTTGAGCTCCTTCTTCTTGGCGCCAAGACCCTCCTCGGCTTCTTCGACTTGGCTTTGGAGTTCCTCAGCCCTTTCGCCCTGGTGGTTGATGTCATCTTCAAGTTTTTGTAGATCCCTGGCTGCGGCATCGATATCCTTTGTGGCCTTGGCGTGATCCTTCTCAAGCTTTGTCTTCTGCTTCTCGGCCTTTGCCTTGCCAACCTCGGCAGTGGAGATTTCCTCATTGTGAGAAGTAATCTCTTCCTTGATGGAGTCGACCTTGGCTCGTTGAGCGCGAAGCTTCTCACCACCGACTTCCATGATCTTGTCCTGCAGTGCCTTGATCTCCTCTTCCACGCTGGATGTCTCCCCATGCAGCTTCTCAACCTCCTTGTTGAGCTTAGCGATATCCTTTTGCAAGGCTGCGATGCGGTTGTTGTCTGAAGCTGAGGGCTGGTGCTCCTTGCTCAATTCCTTGATTCGTCGCTGGAGATCGGCAACATTTCGTGTGGCACTGTCAACCTCCAAGCCAATCTTCTGCATCTTGATGTCGAGAGCAGGAATTTCCACGTTCAGCTGCTTGAGTCGGGTCTCGCACTCTCGTTGATACTCTTGGAACTCTTGGAACTTGGATTCCCATCCATCACGATCGCCCTCAAGCTTCGAGACCTCTTCCTTGGTGATGTTTGCAACAAGCTTGGATGACATGAGGCCTCTCTTGACAGTGGATCCACCACCTGACATTGTACCAGACTTGTCGATGAGCTCGCCCTCAAGGGTCACAACTCGCCATCGCTTCGCCCCGTACGCAATCCTGTTTGCCTGCGCAAGGTCCGTTGCGACTAGAGTGTCCTGCATGGCGTGGTAGAAGGCCGGTCGGAACTTGTCCTCCTTGGCCTTGACCAGATCAAACAGTCGAGGAGCATTTTCAGGGGTCTGGATAGTCGACATGTCTCGTACCCTCAACTTGTCGAGACAGATGAAGTTGCCTCGTCCCAGGTTGTTCTTTCGTAGGTATTCGATGCACTGCTGACCAGCATCCACGGTCTCAGTCACGAAGTTGTCGAGGGCGCCGACAGCTGTCGAGATAGCGACGTCGTACTTTTGATCAATGGTGCCCAGGTTTCCGAGTCGCCCATCGAAACCATCAATACGTCCCGACTCCCTCATGCGCATGAGCGCTGCAAGGACATTGCCTCGGGTCTGGGTATTGGACAGACTCGAACGAGCCTCGTCGGCCTTTTGTCGTGCGTTGGAGATCTTGGATCGAATCTTGGGCTCCTGTCCAGAGAGAACCTCAAGCTCAGATTTCATCCTGGCCGCCTCCTCAAGGAGCTCGGCCTTCTCCGCTTCGCAAGACTTGAGTTCCTTCAGCTTCGCCTCCTTGCCTTGCTCAATCGAGGTGATCTTGGTCTCGAGATCCTCCAGAGCGACAGCGCCAGCGTTTGCTTTTTCCTGGAGAATGTTCAACTCGCTGTCAGCGACAGCGATTGCTGATTGTTTCTGGTTGATCTTCTCCATCCATGGCTCGAGGGCCTTCTGCTTGGCGGCGATCTGGTCTGAAAAGGCTTGAGTCTTGCCCTTCAAACCCTCACGGATCTTGGTAAGCTCCGCTTCCTCCGCCTCCACTTGTGCCTCCAGCTCGGCGATCTCCTCGGTCCGCGTCTCAATATCCTGCCCGCATTGTTCGATGGTCTCGTCGGCTTCAGCAGAGGAGGATTCGGCGTTATGGATGGTCTTCTCGAGCTTCTTCTTCTTGTCTGCCAAGAACTTTCGCTTCTCGTCAAACTTGACACGCTCTTGTTCAAACTTGGCCATTTCTTTGACCAAGGCTTGAGTTTCCTTCTCTTGAGACTCAAACTCTTTGGCGCCCTTGGCGTGGGACTTTTCGAGCGCCTTGATGACCTGCTGGCCGCCGTGATGTTTCTCGAGTTCAACATCCAGCTGGGCCTGCATCTGGTTGATCGCCTCCTCGGTAACAGTGATGTTGTCATTGCATTCATGAATGAACAGCTGGTAGAGGGCAGACTGCTTCATCGCCAGTTCGTTCTCATCGCGAACGAACGCAAGGGCCTTGTCCTTCTTGTCCTCTAGGCTGTTCTTTTCCTTCTCAACATGCTGTACTCGACCGCTCTTCTCCATGCAGATCTCGTTGAGAGTCTCGACTTCAGTTGCAGATTCCTCGATCGGAGTCTTGTACTTGGAAGTTCCAATGATATCCTCGAGGTACTCGAGCAGACCATCCTCATGTTCGTTGCCAGCCTTTGGCTTCATTTGAGCAATCGACTCAACTTCACCCTGGAGAATGAGGAAACGCTTGTGGTCAAGGTCGACGCCTCGGTCTCGGAGCAGGGTTGTGACGGTCGTAAAGTTGGATTCTTTGCCGTTGATGTAGTATTTGCTTGAGTTGTTTTTGAAAGCCTTTCGGGAGATGATGAGCTCGGAGTTGGGGATAACCTCGTGGTCGCCGCCAGGCTAAGATTTGTCAGTTTGGGATCCTGTGCTTAATGGAGTGTACTAACCTGATCCATAACCTCCTGGAAGTGGACTGCAACCTCACAATGGTCGAGGTTCGGGTGTTGCGCAGAGTTGTGAATGAGGGCGGAGATCTTTCCTTGTCGCATCTTGCTGGCACGGAAACCAAAGACGAAGAGCAACGAGTCAATGACGTTGGACTTGCCCGAACCGTTGGGCCCAACGACTGACGAGAAGGATGCGTGGAAGGGGCCAACCTCTTGTCTGCCGGCGTAACTCTTGAAGTTGTTGAGGATCAAGTATGTGAGGACAATTCGGGGCTTGGGGGTCGTGTCCTCGACAATGGGGACGGGCATTGTTCGGGCCTTGAGCATAATGTCCATGGGCTTCTCCATGATGGTGTCCATGGGCTTGATCGGTTTGATAGTGGCCGCGGTGTCATCTGGATTTTGTGTATTCACACTGGATGTGGTGATGTCGGCCAAAGCTGAGGCCTGAATGTGTGAGGACTCTGGCGAAGCGGTAGGCTGGGGTGTCGGCGGGGCAAGGTCGGGGATTGAAGCCATCGAGCTTCGAGGCGCAGTGCTCTTGCGCTTCCGAGGCGATGCCTTCTTCGGGGGAGAGTCTGGGTCGGGCTTGATCGTGGTGTCAGCGTCGAAGACCTCGCTAGGCTCAATCGTCGAGGCCGAAGCTGGAGCCTTCCGCGGGCGACCTCGTCGGGTAGCGGGTGCGGGCGCTGTAGCTGGAGCGGGGGCGGATGACTTGCGCCCGCTCCGGGTCTGTCGCTTGGCAGGACTCTTAGGTGCCGGGGGTTCGAAGTCTCCTCCTCATCGTCGTGAGCCTTGGTGCGGTTGGAGATTTCCTCTTCGTCGTCGGAGTCGATAATGGCGGTGCGCCTGGTTGCGGCGCGTCGAGACGGCCTCGTGGGTGAAGCCTCTGACATGGTGGTGGGCAGCTCTAGCAGCTGGTGCTAGACACGCAAAGAAAGAAAATGAAATAAAATAATAGGCCGACGGTTGCTAATCGCAAGTGACGATGCCGTCTGAAGTGAAAGCCGGTGCCTTACCGGGATGTCTGCTTGGGAATGTGTCGTGTTGGAGTTTGAGCGGTCACAAAGTGCTTGCGCCCCGCGTTTGTTTGGAAATGTCCCGATCGGTCGCTAGGGCTCCGCAGGTTTGTAAACAATACGTACCTCGCACGTCAGGGGTGCCTGGGGATGGAAGCCCCATGTATTCACGTGACCTCGCGAGGTCCAGGCGCCAATGCTGTTTGTTCGCGATAGCTTCCAAGCTTGGGTAAGGTGTTGTTTGTCAATTACCAGTCTGGCATTTCGTGATCATTTTGCGATTTACGGCCATTAACCAACACCATGTTCAACTATACCCACCTCCACGATGTATTCCCCGCGGGGTCACCGAACCCCTACGACCGCAAGCTGCAACAGGAGATTGAGAGCTCCCGCAAGAGCTTCGATGGAATTCTCTTCATTGACCGAGTGCTGAGAGCCGTGGGTATTACCAAGGGTGCGTAGACCTACGACGAATGGAAACCGATGGGTTGCTGACAGTGTTGTCCTTAGCCAAGGTCTACCCTCCTAAAACCGACAATGCCCTGAAGCAACTGCACCAGCAAATCTGCGATGCCAACATGTCGATGCACTACAAGTTCTCCCTCTTCTACTATGTTCTCCTCGACTTTGACGAGACATCCGGTCGCCAGAGCGTATCAGAGGCCTTTGTGGATGCTTCTGGGATGCCCAAAAAGTACCAGATCTTCATGAAGGGCCTGTGGTACATGGACAAGCAAGATTTTGCGGTAAGACGCCTCCTCCACTTCAGTGACTGCGGCAACTGACAATTTTTTTCTTTTAGCATGCCCTCGAGTATATCGCACACCCTTCCCTCATCCCCGATTTTGCCGACGACATTATCACTGTTCTCGTTCGCCGTGCCCATGGCAACGACTATACCCTGGCGTTGTCCTACTTCCAGACTGTCCAGCCGATCCTCAAGACGTCAGCCGCCCTTGAGCTGCTCTTCGATGCGATGGCCCGAACGAGTGTTTCGGAAGCACTGTTCTACTCTCGTACACACCCCACCCACACCCGCCAGTTGCTCTTCCGACAGCTGGTTGCATCCGTTTTGGAGGGTCGAAATGGAGAGGAGTTCTCAAACCGGGCCTCGGAGCTTGCATTCTTGCCTTTGGATTCTGCAGAAGAGGAGTGGTTCGAGGAGTACTTGACCGTTGGTAATGGAAAGAGCCACAAGAAGGCCAAGGACACGCTGTTGATCCGGATGATTGCCTGCGATCGGTTCTCCGAAGTGGCCAACGTAAGACACGGCGGTCAGTGGTCAGGGGTTCTGGAGGGAATCAAGGGTGGTATCGGCGGACAATCGGAGTGATTAATCCTGGTTGGTAGTTTTCCAATCGAGGAGCCAAATGTCAAATGGCGACAAGAGCATAGCGACGGCGTTGGGTCTGGTTCACCAATCCGCTGTTTTCTGGACACCTAGGCTTAGAAAACAGCGGACATCTAAATACAGCACTTATTTACGAAGACTTGGTTATTCCTGTGATGCCAGTCGAATATAGACGACTATGCCCAGCGGGTATGCAACGGCTGCTTCACGAAATCGCGCTCAGGGGTTCAAGGAACCCCCTTTGAATAGCCTTCCTAGCCGTTCCAGCTGCTCTCATCGTAGCCTTTGATCACATCGACAATTTGAAGTCGATACTGTTGGAAACAACAAAATTGAAGCTAGTTGCAGGATGCTCGTCTGCTTCATTGGTAGTCAAAACCTGGACCAGTTCCTTCACACGGCAAACAATATATGCCTTTCCACAACGGATGATCGTTGAGTAAGGAACTACTAGAGATACGGTGATTTTGAATCTCAGGTAGGAACCGCATACTGGCAAAATATTGAAGATTTGGCCCCGCCCTGAATGATTTAACCCATACACCGATTTTACGTCCTCACCCCAGAGACTCAATATGTCGTCGGTTGTATAACTCCATTAGTTTAGAAACAAGCACAGCAATGGAAACAGGTCATTTCTAGATTTGGCTGAGGTGATGGGCTGTTATGTTGAATCGACGAGCTGAGATATATGCGACGAACACATGGCTCGCCTCCGATCTCGGTCTTGAACTAAGGAAGGAGACTGCGAGTCTATTTGTGTGGGGCCTTCGGTTCAAGAAGTGAACTCCGAGTTTCTCTGACTGCGGGTTCGATAAAGCGCACTGGGGATTTGTCATGTCACAGGATCTTGGGTTTGATAAGCCGGTGACGTTTAACCCGATCCTATGCGTTAGATGATGCGATCCAATTCCGAGGCTGCTGATAAATAATCGAGCTAACAAGGTCGCATCGGAGCCTGCACTCCACCAACTCTAACATCCCCGCACTCCAACAGCATATATTGGAGATCCCATCAACATTACTCAGACAAAATCAAAGTATAATCATATCCGCACAAATAAGCAGATTTTCACAAAACAATCATTAAAAGATGTCTCGCATCGCCATCTTCACGGACAAGGCACCGGCCCCGCTCCCGGTCTTCAACCAGGCCATTGTTGCCAACGGCTTCGTCTACACCTCCGGCTCAATTGCCCAGGACCCTGCGACGGGCAAGATTATCGACGGAGATATCCAGGCTCACACTGTAAAGTCAATCCCGGCCATCGAGCCACGGAGGAGCTGCAATGCTAATGAATTATGTCGTGCAGCACCGGGTCATCCAGAACCTCTCTGCGGTTCTTGATGCGTCTGGCTCGAGCATCAATGATGTCGTCGAGGTCAACATTTACCTCGCCGACATGGGAGATTTTGCCAAGATGAACGAGGTCTACGAGACCTACTGGGGCGATGTCAAGCCTGCCCGAACGTAAGTTGAGGCCCCCTCGTCGCGTGTCGTGAAACGGACTAATTAATGCCTCTTGCTTTTCAGCTGTGTTGCCGTCAAGACTCTACCGGCCAACACGGATATCGAGATTAAGTGCATGGGCGTGGTTTCCAAGCCCTGGAACATCCAAGCAAAGATCTAATAAAGTATTCCAAGAGGCCCTGAGGCGGGGGCGGGAATCCTCCCCATGGGCGACCTGAAGCACCAACCCCAGGAATCCGACCTTTTCGTCCATTCAGGATGATTTTACCTATTTATGCTAGGCGCGCTTGGGGAGACGCGATGGCCGTTGAATCCCTTTGCGGGGTGAGGCATAGCGAGGGTGGTATATGAATCTGTTCCTTGGGTTATTCTGGGTGGTGGGAATGCCATCCATGCGAAAATGATACATAACTAGACCATAAAGAGGTATTCATGCGCCCACCTTAATATGATTTCCGCACCCTTTCGATTGTTGTTTGGCCCAGTTTGTATGAACATTGTTTACTATCAGCTGAAATGCGGAGTGCCATCTTTCTCGACTGGCTGGGTGACTACATCAGCATCGGGTTATCTCAAGGTCTTGAGTACGCAATTCATCAAGATGTGTCGAAATCGCCATTGCAATACTCTATTTTTGATACCAAGAAACTACCTACTACCTCGACCTTGTTCTCTGCAGCTCCGTTTGTATACAAGAGGGTCGGCGGCTTGTGATATCTTAAGGACGCATTGCCACCGGAAGCTGGAGACAGAAAAGGCCGATTACTTGTTTCTAGAAACATTAAGCTACCATACCAGGCATGGAACAATACAGGCGGTGCCGGCTGGCGTCGCTGGGTCGCGGAGTTCCTCAACATAGCCGCTGGCTGTGGAAGCCGCTGCTTGCTTGACATTAGTCTGTTACGGGGGTGCAGTTGTGCTGACATTTCTCATTTCACTTCTCCAGCAATCAGATATATAATAAAATACTGCATACTACGTATTCGCACAAATATTAGAGCGCGCGCATCGTATTCATCGATCTTGTATTGTATTTATTTTCTGTAAATCCTTGGTGGGCTGTTGCAAGCCGGGACTGTCTTTATTTTGGGAAACAGTTACATCAACCACTTCAGGACCTAGAGTGTGGTTAGAGGATGTAGTCTCAACCGCTTGATCGTCATCGTGAGGTAAATCCTGTGGCACATCACTATGGTGATGCGATTCGTCACTGGGGGCGTACTCTATGGACAATGGTGGAAGCCGCTCGAGAACAAGCGTCCAAGCGTCCATGCGTTGGTTGCGACTTCGACCAGTTCCTGTAGATACTTCTCGGCACTCTCGCTCTTCTGAGCCATTAAATGACTGATGCACTACTCCGTAGCTATTCTTTTCTCCGTTTACAGGTGATGCAAGACCGGGCAATATGTTGAACTTTGACATGTGCTATGCAAATTGGGGTTGCACCCATTCTACCCCTATAGGGCTGACATAGTGTCCTGACGATATTGCGTACTGTCAACGACTGTCCAATGAACAGGAGAAAGCGCCTGCGATGACGGAGTGTGGGTGCGGGAGACCGGCACTTGACCGGATAACGGCACACAGAACATAATCTCAGCTGTGAGAGGATAGTAATTTAATAGGTACCTACTCAAAGAGGCTAGCCAATAACCAACAGACGTGTGCATCTGTTCCAATCTGTCTCGTCGCGGTCGCCTCTCTTGGTAACGAGATCCGACAGCGATTACAGAGAACACGACAGCGCATTCTTCAAGTATATTGCCGTCATTTATAGGTCTGTCATCGCATTTCCGCGTATTTCCCCGACGCCCAACTGCCTGCAACCATGTAAAAGTTAAGCTTTGGGCACGTCAGACCCACGCCCTCAACGGCTCATACCGGGGCTATGCGTCAGAAGCTATCCTATTACTGGAAGGAACCACTTCGTGGGGCTGAGATTGCAATTTCCCTGTCGTGATACAACACGAAGGATCAAACAGCATAATGGCGGCTTGGCCAATGAACGGACGCGTTTTTTACCTTTCTGCATGGAGGGAGACCATGCCTCATTGGACCTGAGCCAGGAATGAGGCGCAATATTACGTGGGCACCGATATGGATAGGCGGCGGAAGGATGTAGTCATTTGCAGCTTCATTCCAGTCCGTTTTGCCCACCATGTCTTGAACTTCTCTCCCCCAATGTCCTCTCCGCGGTGAGATTTGACGCGCCGTCCATCCGCTGTGACGTAGGTCCGAGATCGCGCAACCATGGTGTCGACTCGACTTCGGTTAGTTGCGTTGGCGACCATCCTGTGCATGTTCCTCTTCTACACTTTCAGCAACAAGTACGACTACAGCTACCCGAGCTCTCCCAAGACGCAATCATGGGCGGAGCAATCCCAGACGGAGACCGATGGCGAGGCGAAATTCACCGGCGACTACATCGATAGCGACGTGGTGATCGCTACACCGACTGGGGCAGGTCGAGGCGCCATCCCGACAATGGCAGTCTTCGACCAGGAGCCCAAGGAGCAGGGTTCGTCGACAGATCTGGAGGCGCAAAAGCCCTCCTCCTCCGATCACCATGACTCCCATGACGACTCTCATGACGACTCTCAAGACGACCATCAAAGCGACCACCAAGACGACCATCACGAGGACCATACAGGTAGCACCAAGGGCAGCGAGTCAAACGCGACGAGCCACCAGTCTCACGACCCCTCAGGCGATGACGTAGATTGGTCCCGGTTTGCTTACACTCAATATGTCACCGACAGCGATTATCTGTGTAATTCGGTCATGATATTCGAGACGCTGCACCGCCTCGGGAGCAAGGCCGACCGCGTGATGATGTACCCATTCGAAATGCTCGACCCAAAGGCAACCGAGTCGGAGTCTGAAGTCGGACGCCTCTTGATCAAGTCGCGGGACGAGTACCAGGTCAAATTGATGCCAATTGAGATCCAGCACCACACGGGTTCGGATGGTGAGTTTACTTGGTCATTCCGTTTCGCGAAACATCTTGTTAATATGGAGATGCAGCTACATGGGCCGACTCCTTCACCAAGCTCCTTGCTTTCAACCAAACCCAATACGATCGCGTCCTCTCGCTCGACTCCGACGGGACAATCCTACAGCATATGGACGAGCTCTTCCTGCTCCCGCCCTGTCCTGTCGCGATGCCTCGAGCCTACTGGCTGCTCAGCGATGATCCCCCGCAGAGAACTCTTTCGTCACAAGTCATGCTCATCCAACCTGATGCAGTCGAGTTCGACCGTATTATGAAAAAGATGGACACCGTCACCGAGAATGATTACGATATGGAGATTGTCAACCAGCTATACTACGACAGCGCCCTCATCCTCCCTCACCGGCCATATGATATGGTGACGGGGGAGTATCGCCGAACTAACCATGTCGCTTATCTTGGCTCGGATCGCGAGGAATGGGACCCTGCCGTCATCTTGAGCGAAGCCAAGTTTGTTCACTTCTCTGACTGGCCTATCCCGAAGCCATGGATCGACACGCCCGAGGCGTTACGGCAGGTGACCCAGCCCAACTGTACAGCTATCAATGGCAAGGACGATTGTATCGAGAAATCAATTTGGAATGACTTCTACGCCGACTTTAGAAAAACCCGCGAGGTAAGAATGCTTGATTTCGCCTTCGAGACATTGCTAATTAGGATGATAGCGAGTCTGCTACTCCAATGAAAAGCTGCCGCACACGAAACGACGACACTGGCTGCGATTGGAGAGAAATGACCACAACGAATGATCTTTCTATGTATTAGAACTTAATAGACGATATCAAATGGGGATGCTAACGGAACGGTTTCTGACTAAAATATTACGATCTGTGGAGTTCGGATGTACGGGATGATGAGGTCGACAGGGGCGGCCAATCAGGGGTTAACCAATGTACGAATACACGAGTGGGCTTTAACGTCATCCAGGTACATATGCTATTGGGATAAAGGTGTTTGGGAATTAAAAACTAGATCTACCTGATTGGCTCCTTTGCCCCTCTAAATCCCCCTGTATAGTGTCTTCTTCATGCGGCATTGGGCGACTGTTTCGCCGCGATCCCCACCCCAGAGCGTAGCTATTACATGATCCCAAAACTCCTTACAAGGCCTTCTTGGTAGCCTCGGCGGCCTGGACCTTGGCAATGGCCTGCGATGTCGCAGTCACACTCTGCACCAGCAACACTCCCGGGATGACGATCCAGAAGGCGTTGCAGAGCACATAGTACGCCCAGAAGTAGAAGCCCTCGGGCCGGCAGTAGGCGATCTGGTACACGATGCTGTTGAACGAGCACGTGGCGTAGTACAGGATGTCACCGTAGATCTGGCCGAGGCTGATGATCATCTGGAGCGGGTGTCGGAGAGGGTGGTTCGTGACGATGCAGTAGGCGCAGACGAAAGAGAGCGGGCCCCAGAAGAAGGCAGTGATGGCTTCCATGCAGACCACGAAGGGGTCCTGGGTGAGGTATCGAGAGTCGGACAGGGAGTACTCCTTCCAGAGCTGGCCGAAGAGATCCATCTGGCCAGCCATATCGAGGTGGTTCACGGCGAAGTAGCCTGGCATCAGTTAGTTAGCAATGCCACCCCAAGTACAAGCAGGGTGCTCATAGAGCCAGGAACATACCCTCAAAGAACAAGTGGATGCACCCGCACAGGGCAAACCACATGGTGGCGAGCTTGGCTCCATAGCCCAAGGTGGTCTGGGCTTGTTGCATCAAGAGATGGGTCACCGCGAAGACGCCACAGCATAGCAGCGCAAAGATGCCCACCAAGGTCGCCGCGCCCATAGAATTGGCGGCGTATCCCTCCAGGGCGACGTCCAACGGGAAGTAGGGGTGTGCAGGGAGGCTCCCAGCGCTCCCAGTCGCGTTGTTCGGGAAGGTGTCCATTGTGAAGGCTGTAAGGGGGCTGTCGAATCGGGGATCTTGCAATTGGATTCCTAGTGGTCTGAGCGGCTGTCTGTGTCGGGGAAGGGTGTCGAGATCAGGTGTTGCGGGGATAGATCTGGGCCTATTTGTAACTGAAGATCTCGTTGTTGTTTGAAGCTCGGAAACTCGAGATCCGGGTCGCCTTATCTTCCCCGCAAAAAAGCAAAGGAGCGGTGGGAACTTGTGCCACACAGCCACGCAGGGGGACGCGTCGTGAGTGGAAAGCGCAAGCGGCATAGGCAATTTGGTGGGCCCTTCTAAATTCCAGTGGAGGGGTTGGTTAACGAGTGCCCAGCGGGTCGTGCCGCCGGTAATTCAGTGGGTTGTTAGTGGCTACAGTACGAAGGTGGGTTGGTGCCGAAATGCTGACAACTTCAGGGCCACTCAGGACCCCCATAAATTATTTACTGTTTGGGACCCTTACACGACAACCGAGAATTCGCTCCAATTAGCAGGGTCAGCACTGGACCCCAGCGCCTTACCCGCCTAAGACCCTGAGGTGGTCAGCTAGGCTATAGGGGTTGAATGGGAGCGTCTTACTAAAAGAAATGAATTATAGGTGCTTTCTTGATGCGTATTCGTAAGCTTCGTAAATCGTATTGCTCTCGTATGTGCACCAATTGATGCTTGTACGTAGAGCGGATATTACCACATCTCACAATAATAAATTGTGCTATCTCGCATAAATACAGATAAATTAAAAGGCCCTGATACTCATTGATAAACCTTGTTCCAATGTTTATTTTACGTATATTTATTCTCTCCAAATTTACATCTATTTCTTGTACCGTATGTGCAATTAGATGTGTGAGAATGACAAGACCGTTGACAAAACACTAAGATTCCGATTTGTACACCATTTTCACAGGAAAGAATGACAGCATGTTAGGATCATGATTATGAATATCAATTAAATAATAGCAGCCCGTCGTAAGGTCCGACTTGATGATATGATATGGGTATTAAATGTACTTTTCGCCCTCTAGCATCCCTTCTCCTTAGAGATCAAGATCTTTGCGTCCTCCCTCTCTAAGTAGCCGGCCTCAATCAGCGCCATAATGTTTCCAGTTCCGCCAGTGTAAAACTGCGCGCCAAGTCCAGGCTGACCGAACCACGGCGCAATGGGTCCTCCAATGACGGTGAGGGGCTTAAGAACTTCGTAAACGTGGTAGTTGAAGGGGAATTCTGGCGCATCTTGATTGGTGTCGAGGTTGGAGGGGGGGAGGGCCCGCTGTGAGTATGGAGCAGAAGCAGCGGAGACGTAAGATCCTATAACACGGGTTAATCGACTGCTCTCAGCTTTGCGAACCCGAATACGACTTACCATACTCGCTTCCAAAGCGATCCACAAGCGTTCCCGGCTGCAGGACCATGGTTCCGTTGATGGCATTGCCGTTGGCATCGAGCTGGAACCCGTTCTGTGGCGGGTAAACGTAGGCGCCGGTTGTCGCATTAGTCCATTGCGCGAGGAACTCGCCGGGCGTCTGTCCTCCAAAGCGGTCGTAGTTTGACACGAATGTGCCGAGAGGCAGCTTCTTGGGAAGGACTCTGGGTCCGAGGCGGGCGTCGCGGCAGATGTACGACTTCGAGGCAGCACCGCCGTTCTTCGTGCCGGAGCAGTCGCAGGCGGGTCCCTGGTTGGGGGACTGGCCGGGTGTGGGAAGAGCCGAAGAAGTGGAAACCCAGCAAAGGGACCAGAAGAGGAGTGACTTGATCTGCATTTTGAATGATTCGCGTTGGCAGAAGCTGAACTAGAAAGCTTGGTGGGGATGGGACAGTATTGCAAATAGAACACCAGGTCCCATTGCTCTTATAGAACTTTTTCGTTCACCAGCAGCCAAAATCATAATAGATAGAACCAATCTGCCTGCATGTCTCATGAGCTGGCACTCACTCGGCTAACGTGCATTCAGCCCTTGTGCCGTGTCTTACTCTCCCTCAACATAATCGCCGAACGGGACCAAGCGGACATCGCCGTATGGCCCAAGCGGATAATCGCCGTGCGGGTCACCTGCAGGGGCGCTAGCAAATGGCGGCGCAGGCATCAGATCCCCGGACGTACTCTAATTTACTGGTGTCAGAACGTTGTTCGTATTTGCCCTGGAGTGGCCGAGCCGGCGGAGTGGCAGGCAGTTGCAGGTCGTTGCAGGCAGTGCAAGAAGGAGGCTTATTACAATCCCTGACCTGGGGTCGCATCGCAGTTATTTAAACAGGCCTCCGGGAATAGGCTGTGCAGCAGATCGCCGACCATTCTTTTTCTGGAAGGAAGGTATTTACATCCCCTTACTCAGTTCTCAATGGTAAGGTACAAATATCCACCGCCTCCAAGCGGATGCTCATCTTGTAGATTTGAGCTGAGAAATGTGAGATCTTCTCACATGAAATCTGCAGATCGTTCTCATCACACTACGCTAATTATCCCACCAACCAAGTCCCAAAGCCAGCATGTCCCTGCTTCACGGCCCACCCGCCGGCTTTTGGGTTCCTTTCAAGACATCTTGATGGTAAGTTCGCAAGGCTCCCCGGAGCCCGGAGAACTCTATCTCGAACTCCGGGCCTAGTCCGGACTGGAGCGTCTCATTGGGACTGCACGCGACCTTAAATTCAGCGACCTTCCTTCTTGGAAGAATTGACAGTGAGTGACACTTGAGGACTGATCTTGCAGGTTGTCAGCTATAACACCTAGGGTGGAGGTTCGGACTGCCCGCAAAGATACTTGCATCATGTGCATACAAGTCGCCTTCGGCCGAACCGGAACGACACCTGTCCAGGAGCCATGGTGCTGATACTTCTGGGATTGCTGTAAGAGAAAATAGGTTATTTCGCTTGACTGGATATGCCTCTGTAACACTGATTGAGGTCTGCTTAGTACGCAGAGTGGTTTCAATGCTTTATACGCATTCACTGACTGACATGACTGTATTTGCAATGATCGCTTCTAGATCAGCCCAGTAGTTTCTTGTGTTAAGCTTGAGGTTAGCCTTGAGACTGACCTAATTTTGGCTTAATTCGCATGTCGACGCAGTTCTTGATATGAATTTGCCGGCATGTATTAGTCGGAAGCGTTGTATGTCGACAAAAAGCCACCATGTCGGTCAAGCAAGAGCGTGGGACGGGAAGCCCGGTATGTCTCAGTTGCGCAGCAGCTCTTGCATAAGCCTCATCGATGGCCCGAGCGGTCAGCTCCGAGCTTCGCAGCCTAGTTTCCACTTCAGCTATGAAAACTACCCCTCTTCTTGCCTCTAGTACTTTTAGTACGAATCTCGGCACATAACCCGAGCAGCAATAGTCCGCTGGCGGGGTTGGGATATCCTGCAAATAAACGATGGGATGGTGAGCTCTTGTTTCGAAAGGAGAGAGTCCGTGCTGTGCGAAAAGGACATCACGATGCCCAGCCATGGGTATCGGGACACCTGCATTCACCAGCTGTTGATTCTGTAGTTGTTGCCTGTGAGCCGCCCAAGTCGAGCCATAGGCGGCTGATCAGAGCGGGAATAGCCCCAACCCCCGCAGTTATTCTGCAGCCTCAGATTCCACTTCAGCTCTACTTTAACAATTGCCGCATGTTGCTAAAGAATCCATGCATGTATGTGCGTCTCGGGCCCGCTATGGTTGAGAGCTGAGCTCTGTCCTGAACGGGTCCTGGCTTGAGCCGAGTTGGCCGTGATAGATTATTCAGCGTTGCAGGCTCAGGACAAAACGAACCACCAGGCTCTAATGTTCACGTGTTTACGACTCAGCGACCACCCAATGGACTGGCAGGTGATGCATTCCTGCCCGACTTTCCTACGGCGGAACGGATGGATGCCCAACTTATACGTGTGATCTTTTGAGCTTCAAAGGGTGCCCTTCTGGGCGGAGACAACCCAATCCGACTATCATCAAAACAGTAATCCTTCTAGTTCGCCATAATGCCGCACTCTCTAGGGTTCCGAGTTGAGTGCCATGACGAGCATTTCGATTGTTACAACCGTACCCTTTTTGGCGGAAACATGATTCCTCGTGACCGGAATGTCATCAGTCCGCCCTGCCAAAGGATAGCCGACACGCGTCTATCATGGACCCGCAAGCCCACCCCATATATCTCCCTTTTCACCTCCTGGCACACGGCCAAGAGATGGGGAACGAGCTGATAGAGGAGATGGAACGGAAGCTGTCGTAATTATTCCAGTCTAGTTACGACGCGAAAACTAAGTCCATGATACATTTCAGCCAGCGACCCACCTTGGGGACTCCCATCATTCGAGCGATCCGAGGCAACGATTCCAATGTCACATTTGGAGCTTCATGTATACGAGGGTATTTATGTAGGAAATCTTAGGATTGTGGCCTATTTTTGTGGGAATTCGACAAAGACTGACACGGTTATGCTGCGACCTATTCCTGGGGCTGTTGAAATCTCGGTTGCTTTCCTATCAGGAGTGGGGTTAGAACAGACGAGTTGCAGTTGGAGATGCGCAGCATCATAGGCGATGGAAGCAGGTTGATATATTGCGCTTCGGTGCTTGCTCTGTGTGAGCGGTCGTGGACACTGCCCACTGCAAAAGATACCCCTAATTGAAGACGTCGAGGTTCTGCAGATCACCGAATTTGAGTTTCTAATGAGCTGGTTTCATGCTTTGTTTCAGAATGGGCACTGTGTCTTCAGAATGACAGGCCGACACCCAGGGAGTTGCGCTGGACACAAGCAGCGATGATCTGCTACCGGATTTTATGAAGTTGCGTGAAGGAGTAATAGGCAGTTTGACCTAGTATTGATGTTTTGGGAAGATAGTGACTCTACACCCCTGAAAGAAAAATTGACGGCGTCTAATCATGGGCATCGCGGCAGTCGCATGGACATGTTGTAAAACTGCACTTGCTTGCGACCCCCTCGTTGAACCCTCGCCACCCTTGGTCTAGAAGGGTTTCAAATGATTGGAATAGGTGCGTTACATCTCTCAAGCAGCATTCAAACCAGGCTGCCATATGCGGTTCATCGTAGCAAGAACAGCCCCAGCCCCTACAACTACTGGTTGGCCATAGCCGGCCCCCAGTACCAAGAATACTCTCCTGCAGCTGATGGCGGCGATTGGCAGTTCCCATTAGCCATTTCTACAATAACTGCATGTGAGAGTCAACGTGGCCACCCTATACAATAAACACAGGCTCAGCTCCTGCAGGATCCTCCCCTCGAAACAGGGGCTTGAGGGAGATGTTGTTAAGAGCGCCCGTGTAAGGTGGGAGAAGAGGGTTGCAGTGGGGGTTACAAATATTTGATAGGGGTAGAGGCGTTCTAAAGGATCGCTTGAAGCCTTAAGGCAACCAGGCGTAGTTCGCATTTAGGAATGCACTGACTTGTGGCGGGCAACCTCGAAGTTCAACAACAGCTCGATTGGCAGTGACCGTGTTGACCTGACGCGCGCCTACTTTCTGCCATCCGAGTATCTACCAGTCATCTCGAAATGACAACACCCTCCCGAATCCTCTGTCTCATGATGTACTACCTCTTATATACCAAAGAACGCCCAGTCGATAACACTGGGCGTCTGCCGTCGACATGAGTCCGTCATAAGAGTACCGATGTCTCATGGGTTGACATCAGGGCGACGTCAAAGTCGGTCAGAATGACAACAACAAAAGCAAAAACTCGTACATGTAAAGCAGGGTGTTCGTTGAGATAATGATTGGATTAGAATGATTCTATGAGTGTCGCATGGGGGACGCGGTAGCTCTTGGCATCTGCACTTTCGTCCTGTTTCTGGTCGCGACCTTGCATTGTAAACTATCGGACCATGTCTATAAATTCCATCAATCTTCGCTACCAAATAATATTCCATACGGAAAAAGAATCCACAGAAAATATTACTAGCCATTGAAGTCTTCAACATGTTCAAACACCTTCGCCGCTCAGTTCCTCACTGCCACGCTTCCGTCTTTTCGATGCGGATGCGGCAGACAAAGGCTTGGAGAGCAACCTTTTTTTCAACAGCTCCACCCGCAACTGCTCCTTCAATCCGAATACGGCGGCCAAACTTCGATACCACAAGCTATTTGGTCACTTCAACAACTCCACCGGGCTCACCAGGCTCATCGGGCTCACCAGGCCCGTCTCCTCCCCCAGTTTGGCCGGGACGGTTTGTCCCAAAAGGCAAAGGCCCCCCGATAGATCCTGAGGATGAGCAGGTGCTCAGGGATATCATTGCACAAGACCCAAGGCTCTGGGAATGCGATAAAGTTGAGTTCCAGTTGAGTGCTCCATCTTCCTACTCTGATATCTTGTTGACTCGTGTCAGAGGAACAAAACACGTTGACGAGGATGGCAAAATGGTCGTCAATATCAAATTCTTCAAGAAAGGAAAGCACGTCGTAACTGGTCGACTCTTCCCGGACGGGCATGTTAATTTTCAGAAGTGGAAGTTAATCATCCACAGAAATGACTGCTGGCTTTAGGAGATGTTGGGGCTTTTTGAAAGAGCGCTGGACGCTATATTGACTTTTCGATGATGGTAAATCACTGTTGCTTTTACATGTTGGATAAGTGTTGGATTGTTTATTTGAAGACGGCGGTGGTACTCCTTCATTACAACCCTCATTAAATTGAATAAGATATGTGTGTTCAAAAAGCCGACTGGGTCGGTTTTGATTAGTTTGCAAACCCCCCACTAGTGAAATGGAGAGACTGCAGAGCCAGGTTATTAAGTCTTCGCATTTGGGTATCCTGGGCTGCTCTTCCAGACCTCGCTTCCTTAGTACAATATGGTCTCAAAACGAGCATCACCATATGTACCAATTTCATCACCCGAGCACATGATGAAGGTTATATCAACACGTCTCTGCTCAATCATTACCATCACCAACGTCTCTCTAACCCGCTGAGTTTCGGGCACCCTCTCAAAGCCCTCCCAGCTCGTCGAAGCCTGGGGATGCATGGTTCCCATCGACCACGATTCCCACGGAATTTCTTCAGGCGGGGCTATGGGAGGGAGGTCGTTTGTATCCACAGTCTGGCCCTCTATTGACATCATCTTGGTCACTACCGCGGCGGTGCCGTCGCTGAACCACATGCCTTCTTGCCTCTTCAGATTGCGTAATAGTCGTACAGCTCGACTCCTGAGTACAGGATGTCGACATTTCGAAGCAGTAAGGAATAGAGGAATGATGAGTCCTGGCTCTAGGGATAGTGGTGAACGAGGCTGCGGAGTTGCAGTGGCCACGAGCAAGGATTCCACAAAGAAAATGGAACGTTCGAAATAACCCAGATAGTTATCCCATCTCATTTCCTGTCCAAATCTCCTCCCAGCGATGAGAAGTCGTAGGAGAGTATGGTAGAGCCTAACGGACAGGGCAGCCGGTTCGCCCGTCCACCTATTCCTCTCAAATGCGGCCATCTTGAATTCCCAGTCGACGAGATCCTTGAGGAGCTCCCGCATCAGGAGCCTTTCATTTACCTCTTCAGCTGTGCCCAAGCCACATGTCTCGTCGGCGAGGAGAAATCTTCTGACCAGCCCAAAGAGAGCTGTTCCTGCTTGGTCGTAATTCTCTATGTAAGGCGCCGCTCGCATGCATTTGGTGACCTCGGTCAGGTCAGGAGCGTCTTCGTAAGGGTACGGAGCGCTTGATTCTGAAAACGTCATGGCCTGAAGATCGAGACGCATCAACATTTCGGCGGCGACTTTTGTTGACGGGTGGCCCTTTGCCTGGTCCACCAGACGGTGGCCGGCCATGATGTGCACTTGGCTCTCGGACCACCGGCCCATCATGTTGGTGATGGAAACGAGAGCGAGGCTCAGAGAGAGGAGCTTGTGTGGGTCTTTCAGCGCCTGGGCGTGAGAGACAGCTTGAGCATAGTTCTGGGCGGCCAGCCTTGAAAAAGTCTCGACTCTGTGATCATGGCGGAGTCCGTGAGTCGCAAGCTCATGCTTCTGGTGCAAAGCGCCCAGCGCAAGCGTTGCGTGCCAGACGGCGGGTTCGGCATGGGCGAGCTGGAGCAGCTCGCCGGTCCAGAAATTGGATGGGAGGAACGACGCTGTCGAAGGCGCTGTCAACTTGCGAAAGACGTCGAACAAGGACAAGTTGTCCGGCGAAGACGAGGTACTGCGCGGCCCTGGGTACTGGGTGAGCCCCTTGGAAACGGGCCCAATGATGCCGAGTTGGCGCACCGCGTCGGCGAGTTGGCGGCGGGTGACGGTTGAGTCGCCCGGCAGGTAACCATCGCACTGGCGCTTGGAGGTGAGACAACGTTGGCAGGATGGTTTTGCCTCGTCGCACTTGACCCGCCGGATCCTGGTCAAGGGAATCTCAGCGCTCCGTATTCTGGGGAACGTGCGGGTTGTTGGTTGGACTCACCGGCAAGTGACGCATCCGGTGCCCGATTTCCGCGGCATAGTGTGTCCTGCTGAGTATCTTCACGGCTTCAACTCGCCTGGAGACGGTTTGTTGAGGGGGAAGCGATGTTGTGAGTTGTTTTCTGTCGATAATTGGGAAATGAAACTGGAGAGTTGCAATTGATCACGAAGGCTTAGGTGCGAAGGCTTAGCCCTCTGAGTCGTCATTTGTGCTGGGTTACAACAACACAGCCGCAACGATCTCACGCTGGCCCTGGCCCCTGGCCCCTCAGCCCTGTCGAGCTAACCGCAACCCACCCATACATAGCCTGCGTATTCTGCCGGAAACCTGCATAGGAGCGGCAAATTAAAGCCGTAGCCGTTGGAGTTGGTTTATCTCCTGGCGCGATGAAACGTCCCGGCTGTCGCGGTTCCACTTGGCGGTTATGCTTGCCGGCTATTCCACGCGCCAAGTATTTGTCCACTTCTGGTACGGTATCTCTTATAATAACATTAAATTTTATCTTGATTTATTTCCCTGTAGATTCGTACATCATTATTATCCCCTGCTTGGTGTCTGATGTGTAGGAATAGCAACACTCTGGATCATTATTCATTCAATTGGGTATCTCAGTATCTCAGTCTATAATTCGCTTTCCTTCAACTTTCTCTTCGCCCGCAATACAGCGGCGTGCTGCTTCTTGTGAAACTTAACGTCCTCTGGGTGCAATGGGTTCCAGACCGTATTACAAACCTTGCACTCGGAGAAAGCTGCCTGGGCAGAGATGTTGAGTGTGGTCTGTACGGTTGGAGATGATCTGGCTTTAGACCTTTTCGATCTTTCCACGTCCGAATTTTCACATCTTGGACTCTCCTGTCGGTTCTGAAAGGGTGACCTCGAGTCTCGCAATCGGGGCCGGCCTGTTTCTCGAATCGCAACTTCCTCCTCTTTCTTACTGTCTGTCCCAGATTCGGGTTCACTGCCATGGTCTAACGATTCAGTGTCGATCCGTGGCAGTGAACGTCCACGGAATTTGAGGATACGGGGCTTTCGTCTTGCCTCTGCTCGGGATAGTTGTGGAGGAGGCGACGGGAGAGGCGACGGTGGAGGTGACTTCGATTCCACCTCTTCGGGTTGAGGGCTAGAGGCGACCGATGACGGTTGAGGTACTGGCTTAAAAAAGTTCATTATTGAGCCTTTCCTGACATCGGCCTGTGGCTTCGTGGCTGTGTTGTCTTGTCCGTCCGCGGCTGGGGTGGAGTTGGATAGGGGTGACGCGTCCGTCTCGTCAACCTTGGAGGCTTCGTTCATGGGCTGCTGCTCTCCGTCCAATGTGCGTCTCTTCTTCAAAGGAGCTTCGCCTCGAGCATCGGTGGTGGCGGCGCGTTTGCCGTACGTTCGGAGTGTTTTGCCACGAGTCCGCGCCCGAGAGTCGGTTCCTGCTTGGGCCCTGGAGCCGGTGAGTCTGCGTTCATGTGTGCAAACAACAAGGGATCAAGCTGTACATTGTGGATTTGGTAACCGGTCTGTCAATCAGCTGCCATGCTTGGGTGGACATGGGACCGGAGTCCGCAGGAGGCTGCGCTCGTGGGGTGTTGTCGTATCGCGGTTGAGAAGGCATGCAAATCGTAGCTTTGAGATGGGTCGTCGAGGGTTGTAGATATGTGGACCCAAGTGACCTGTAAAAGAAGCACTTTTGGCCAGAGGCGATTAACGAGGGTGTTTGACGACGATGTGTTGCTGCGAGATCGCTGATGGTTTTGAGCTTGGGATGCCTAAGTCAAAGACAAGGGAGCCCCACCAGAGACGCGCCTTAACGCGTCCGACGCGCTATCACATGTCCCCGGTCCATTTCCATTAGAGCTGCCCCACGATCCTCCGTGTCCAATCTCGATGCAGAATAGACCTTGTTCTATGTGCTCGGTGATAATCTCTCCACGGATACTTGCTCTAATTAATACAACATCGTGACGCACTCTCTTCTCGGAGCAAGAGAGGAGCCGAATTACGGGTGAATGATGGCAAGTGGTGCGGACAGCTGTGATCAAGCTCGATTTGTGTCTGTTTTCTGTGGGACTATTTTTTGACTGGTTGATGGGCAGCCATGACGGCGGTGCCAGAATCAGAATGATGAAATATGCCCCAGAGTGTTGGCAACCCCCTCCCCTCCCCCAAATCTCAAAAACAAAACCTCCAAAGAAGAAATAAATAAAGAAGCAACCCATCGGCCTTTGCCTCCTTATTACTCAACAAGAGCTATCTTGCTGATTTGGACTTGCGAGAAGGAAGTGTCGAGATTTGAGACTGTACCAGCGAGGCGAGTTTTTTTCGATACTTGTGGTCATTTGGCCTGAGTTGGAGAGATCGAATGGCTTCGTAGTCATTCATTTCATCTTCATCCGTATCTTCGTGAGGGTCGTCGTGGGGGTTAAAGGCTTGCCCCCCTAGGAGATGCTGGCCGAAGATATAGCAGTACCTTGCTCTCACCACGGGTTCCACATGAGCATGCATAATTAATGCTCGGTATTCAGAGTTTTGTGTCCTTAAAGGCGCAGTTACGTTGAACTCTGCTGCGTGTGTTTCCAGGAAGCACCGGTATTTTGTCCGTAGGTATCTCAGTTGCTTTGGTGCGTTTTCTAGTTCGAGTCCACAATCTCCATATGATGAATCCCAGTCCCGACAGATAAAGGCAGGGTATTGATCACATCCAAGACCGCGCGGGAGGGTCTGTATGCCAGACCAATTACAAATAGTGGTTGTGTTACTGTCATCATCGTAAAGAATGTTCTCACAATCGAAGTCGAAGAATCCTAGACAGTAATCATTGTTGTCCTCATCGATTGTCGCGAGGGCACGCCGCATGATGTCGAATAAAAAGTTGACCTCTGACTCCACAGGACCATTATTAGTTGGCTGATAGATGGTGTCGGTGTATTGCTTCATGGAGGTAAAGGGGTCGGACTTTATGATTCGAACATCGGTGGGGCTCCTTCCCACCGGCTCCCATCTGTACAAGGAGCCTACCTTGCTGTCGGATATGGGGCAGCCGATGGCGTCAAATTGCATCGAGGCAAGGCGCACCATGGTGTTTGCAAGTGAATCGAGCATTCTGAGTCGTAATTGGGTGTTCTCTTTACGATTTTTATACCAGACACAGGGTAGTTGACGACCCGGGTGGTAGCTGATCACCGTGTACGGGGCTTTCAGAGGGTTCTGATCGGTTGTATCGAAGCAGTATACATCAGGGACAGGAATCGTATTGCGGTCTCGTATCATGGACATGACGTTCATGACGGAGTGCATTGCTTCTTGGGAAACGACTGTGACCTCGTCCAATAGTATTACACGTACGACTAGTCGAGTGCCGTCGATGTTAATGATATAATCTCCACACCCAGAATTGAACATGAATCGAGTCGATTCAATGGTTACGTCGGCCGGGTCTGTGCAGTTGGTGCGGTTGCAATGAACCTGCTGCGCAAGCTGTCGGACTGCATCATCTGGGATGCGAGCTCTAAGGAACTCGACATTGTTTTCATCGTCACTGCAGTTGGGTAAGGTAGTTTGTCAATATCCTGGGTCTCGAAAAATGAAGAGTGATGGATGGAGGGGAGGAGGGACCCCCAGGTCGTGTGTTGGGCCTTAACTTACGCTGACATGAGTATGGCTGGAGGATAGAGGAGAGGTTTCCCGTTTGCGCTCGAGGGACGAAGTGGTAGATGCGCGGCGATGGGCCAAAGGTTGGTGTTAACGTGTCTTGTTGCTGATTGTGAAGCTGCCGTCGTTGGGAGTATGGCATTCGGTAAACGAAGGTTGGTAGGTTGGTAGCTCGGGAGTAGGTAACTCAGAAGATGTGCGATGCTTGGTGTTGAAAGGTTGAAAGTAGGAGCGTGAGGTTGGTGGGTTCCTATAAATGCTGCCTTGTTATGCTCGTTATTCTGCACGCGTGCGTTTGCGGTGACCCGTCTCGCGTTTGCAGAGTTATTTGCCTGTTTGTACAGTGAATGATCGTAGTTTGTTCTTCCCTTTCACTCTGGTCTCAGTCTGTTATCAGCCTGTCTTTTGCACCGGGTCTGAGAGGTCTGATATGTCTGATAGCGTATTCAAGGTCATGTTTCTTTGGTCTTTGTGGACTTCTAGCAGCACTTGTTTGGTTCTTTCTGTTTTCTAGTTTTTGTTATTATAGACGCTGAAAGGGGGATCATGTTACTGTTCTCGCTCTGTGTTTGCACCCGCCGTTGCCAGACGTTATCGCAATCGTCGACATGTTTTTGCCCACATGAGTTGGCCGTCAGTTTCGCATCATAATCATTACTCATTATGTGAAAATCAGTTGGCGTATTTATATACACATGAGTTGACCATTAATTTCACCTTAATTATTTCTCATTCTGTGACAATGGGTATCTTCATGTTTCCACCTTCGCTTCCACGTTCCGTTTCCTCACAGTATCCTGCGACTCGTCGTCCTTTTCTTTGAGTAGTACCGTCTTCTCGTCTTTCTCGTCATCTCCTGGACCGACCACCCAGCTCTCTAGGACCTCCTTCACCTCCTCAACCTTGTTCTGCTTCTTCTTCGCCTCGCCCATCCTCCACATGTACCCATTATAAACCACAACCTCCGCGATCGCAACAAGAATGCTGCCTCCCAGCGTGAGGAACAGCCGCGCTGGAGTGTTCCACCACCTCGCGGTGACCCAGAGGGTGCCTGCGACACCGGCAATACTGACGAGGAAGTTGAGGATGAGGGTGACCTCTCGGTGGGCCTGGCTGACAGAAACCTCGTCATCGCCGATATCTTCTTTGTTCGTAGGCTTATTTGCTTCGGCGAATAAATGAGCGGCGCTTGGGAAGCGGTCGTGGAAACCTTGGGAACCGGCTTGGGGGTTCATCATTCGTTCGTAGACGCGGGCTTCTTCGTCATGGCGGAGGCGGGCCATGAGGGCCTTGTATTGGGGAGACTGCGGCATGGTTAGTTGTGGGTCATGATTGTTAGAAACTGCCTGTACATACAGGTTCTGGCTTCGGCGGAGGGGTAGGGATGTAGATGGATGCGCCGCGAAGGAGCTGCTCGAGGCTGGGTGATGAATCGCCTTGTGACTTGAGGTTCTTCCACAAGTCAACGATCTGGCCGTGCGATATGGGGTTGCCTGCTTTCGGATCGGTGAGGGATGGCTCGGCTGCGCTTGCTTGTGGTGAAGGGGTCGGCTCGTCGTCCGTCTGGGTTGGTTGTTTGCGTTTCGGCGTCTCGAGGGTGAGGGCCTCCACGATGGAGGGCGTCATTGTGAGGAGCACCATGTTTCCTCGGGGGATCTTGCGCTCGATGTGATGCGTGAGTATGGTAGGGAGGGATCGATGGGTTGTCTTGGTCGGTTGGGTGTTGCGCAAAGTGGACAGAAAACGGATGGGCGCTGCCTTGAACAAATGTCGATGCCTGTTGACGTAGCTGACTGGCGTCGCGGATCTTCAATTGAGAGAGCTGGGAAGCTGGCTGCCAGGGGCACCTGCAGCAGGCATCCACTATTTCTGTCCAGGGAGTGGCCACCTATTTTACAGTTACATAGCGGCACACTGGGCGATCGACCCCGCCAAAGAGCCACTAGACCCCTCCAGAGCACAACCAGTATGCCCGGTGTCATGACCGTCCTAGATCGAGGGAAATCCTTCATAAAAGGCACCCCACAGATATATCCGTTCAGATAATGTTTGGATCCTTCGTGTTTGAACTTGAGAAGTCGTCCCACACTATAAAGCAATATCCTAATTGCCTTCTGCAATTCCACTTCCTCTTTTGTCATCTCACCAACTCCCTGGACAGCAAGACCAGCAAGAACCTGTTTATGAAACGCTCCTCGAGTACCTGACGAGCTTCCGAGTCTTTACAACCACTTAGGCTCATGAACGCGAAAAGACATTATCACGAAATATAAACTCAACCCCAATCCAGCCCTACTTGAACACGACAAGTGGAGTCATCGAGAAGGTACTTGAGGGTAGCGAGATCGCTTACCTACCTCTAGGTACCTTAGCTGTGGGAGTAGCTTACCAGTGCACGTGAAAATGTTGGGTTTGAGAGCTGTTTCTGAATGCAGGTATTAATCGTATGATTGATGCCATCAAGACTAGCGGTGAAGTCAGATACAAGCGTGTTTGCCCGGCTCCCAAGGCAAGGATGTCTGCAAGGTCCATGGCAGTCGCCGTTGTCTTCTGGAGTGGCAAGCTTCAGGAGACATCGAGACTAATATCTGGATTTCCTTCGGCACGAGAGGATATATACACAACCAGTCTTTCGTACGTACCAAGATATTTCACCAAGGGCACAGAAGTCCATAAATGTGGCAGGCTTTTGTGACATCGAAAAGGTCCTGTTTATCGAATCGGAACTGGACGGCATGGCGATGGCCGGCTCAGTGGACCGGGCATGTACTGTGGCCGTAGAGCCCAAGCTTCTCGGGAATGGGCTGAGTTCAATGTCCACCTCGCCGGCGTAGTTGGCAAGAAGGGTTGGAACAACATGCTACAGGCCAAATGGTAACAATAATGTCCGTGAGACGTTCGCTGGGCTCGAAGAATAGTATTGCTATCCGTACACAGAAGAGACACCATAATGTCTAGGAATAATGAATCATGCTACATCCTGTACATAAAAGATGGAATATATACCATTGTACTTGTTGATCAACTTGATAATAATATTTATTGTATTTATATTCATTCCCATATAATTCCCAAACCGTATCTGATATCGGATGGGGGCGAAGAGCAACACTCACAAAGAATTGGACCGAGAGATTTTCTGTGATATTCATGTATTGAAAAGCCCATTCTCTCCAGGTGCAAATGAATGGAATTCTGCGTCTGCAGTGGCGTTTTAGATCAATTAAGAGTCCCTGTGTGTAATGGCTCATTGCGATAAAGATATGTCTCTCACGCGCTCAGGCATCCATCCACATTGGTGATCCGCGTGCCAGCAAACCGATCCCTCGGTACACAGCTCAAGCTCTCCAAAGGCCCAAGCTACAGTGGAGTGTCCAGCACCTCGACGGCCGCTGGCCCTGTAAACCTGCCCCGAAAGCCCCGCAGTACCCCGCCGGCGACCCAATCAGGGCTCCAGCCCGCTGGGGTTCCTCGGGTTCTGGCGGGACTGACCCGCTAGCTGCCCGTTGTAGCAGGCGACGACCCGCTGCAGCCAACCGCTCACTGTTCACGCCCCATTGGAAAAGTTTCCAGGTGTCGGTCCCGCCGGGGAGAAAATCGGACGCAAAAGGTCGACTTTGACGATTACCCTCAACAAGCCCAACAACACCACGGAACAGCATTGCGACGCGCACACGACCTCACGACCCTCGACGCTCTCTTCCTCCCCAGGGTCTCACTCTCGAATGCTGTGATCTACGCTACTACGCTCCGACGACTCTCCCGCTCCCCCATCCACACCACCGAACCGTCGTCTGGCTCACAGACTTTTTGCCGGCGATGCAGCTTCGTCCGGGGGCCTCGGTGCTGCGCAGCGCCGTGGCTAGAAATGGGTCGATGTTGACGAGGACCGCGATATCGACGACCACGGCCGTCTCGACCGCCACGGTGGCGCCCGCGTGCATGCTGTGCAGGCAATTGACAGTCTCGCGAGGACCCACGAGGATACACCGAGCTGCTCTGCACACAAGCCCGCGCCGAGACTCGGCCTGGGCTGCTGCTGTACAGGTCGCCTCCAATGTCGTCGGAAACGTCGTCAAGAAGGCTACCAAGGACGGCATGACAGTCGATCCTCTGCGCACCGTGGCCAAGGAGATGAAGTTCCTCACCGGCAACATTCGCAAGCTCTTGGGCTCTGGCCACCCCTCCCTCGACCGCGCCGCCAAGTATTATACTCAGGCCGAGGGCAAGCACGTCAGGCCCTTGATCGTCCTCCTCATGAGCCGCGCTACCTACTTGTGCCCCAAGTCGCCTCTCCCACTCCCCGACCAGTCCCGCGGCATCGATTCATCGATATCTCCAATCCAGATCCTTGCCGATGTTAACCCTTCCTCCACCATGCCGCCACTCTCCCCTCCTGACATCGACGTCCCCGAAGCCAACTCAGATATCCTCCCCAGCCAACGACGCCTCGCCGAGATCACAGAGCTGATTCATACCGCCTCCCTGCTCCACGACGATGTTATCGACCACTCGGTTTCCCGCCGTGGATCGCCCTCGGCCAACCTCGAGTTCGGAAACAAGATGGCCGTTCTGGCGGGCGATTTCCTTCTCGGCCGAGCTTCAGTCGCACTGGCGAGACTCCGTAACCCGGAGGTCGTCGAGCTGTTGGCTACCGTCATTGCCAACCTGGTCGAGGGAGAGTTCATGCAGCTCAAGAACACGGAGCGCGACGAGCGGAATCCCAAGTGGTCGGAGGAGACCGTCACCTACTACCTCCAAAAGACGTACCTCAAGACGGCCAGTCTCATCTCAAAGTCGTGTCGCGCGGCGGCGCTCCTGGGCAACGCGGACAGCATGACGGTCGAGGCTGCGTACTCGTACGGACGAAACCTGGGCCTGGCATTCCAGCTGGTGGACGACCTGCTCGACTATACGCAGAGTGGAAAGGATTTGGGCAAGCCTGCGGGGGCGGATTTAGAGCTGGGCTTGGCCACAGCACCCCTCCTGTTTGCTTGGAAGCAAATGCCGGAGCTTGGGGCGCTCGTTGGTCGCAAGTTTGAGCGGGAGGGTGACGTCGCGAAGGTAAGTCTTGCATATTGACGAATCAACTTTACAGGCAGTCACAGACGATGCTAACCGACATGCGTAATGCAGGCACGTGAGCTTGTGCTCCAGAGCGACGGTATCGAGCAGACGCGGGCGCTCGCGCAGGACTATGCCGACAAGGCCATTGCTGCCCTTGCGCACTTCCCCGAGAGCGAGGCCAAGGATGGCCTGATTGAGATGGCCCAGAAGACGCTCAAGCGCCAGAAGTAAGAGGGTGATGTATGGATAGATGGATGGGCGGCGTGGTCCCGAGAAGCGGAACAGCCGTTTCCACCTGTGTACTACTATTGTTACCAAATTACAGCAGAAGGAGGATGAAGAAGTCAAGGGCACTGGGGGGGTTGCCGAGCATGGTGTATGGGCTGTTGATTTGCTTGTCTTGTCATGTTTAAGTCGCGGGAGCAGGTGATGCATACTATACATACATGGAACGGGGCAAAGGGCATAAAGGCAAAAGGCAGACGATGGGGATGACTATAGAAAAGACGGAAACGAAAAGAATGTCAACGATGGGAGGGAAGGATGGGCGTCGGCGAGATACCCACCTTTGTCATGGATAGGAATATGAAGTTCATTCAGCTCTTACCAGGTCCGCCTAGCTCTTGCTGTGTGGTAATCCGGGGTAAAGTACGTAAGAGATGGCCGGCCGGGGAGCACTGTGACGAGCGTGTGTCGTAGCCGATCCGGCCATCTCCGCGGAGCAGTTCGGTGGGCGCATGGCAGTGTGGACGTGCGTGTGTTTGGTGGTGAGGCGCTTGCGATGCTTCACTCAACACCACCAAGACGTTTGCCGAGGACACTGTGTTGACCGCCTCCACATCACCGCTAGACACAACAAAGGAAACCGCCATGACACATCGGCGGTCTGCCCAACATCGCTTTGGCCAGCCGACTCGCATCTCGTGAACCGGCCTCGGGGTCCCAGCCGGCACCAGCGTCGCATGTGCGCAGCGCTCCTCCCCACCGGGAGGCCGGTTCTACCTATCGCAGCCCCGAGTCCGAATGCCCTCAATTGGACCACCTCGACAACGTGCCAGCTTGGACCATACCGGGGCGCCCTCTATTACTCGATGGTTACTCGATCGAATCACCTATTGCCCCATCGGCCCAAGGGTCCACGCGCTGATTGGTGCGCGGCGTGTGGCTTAGTTCTTTTCGGCATCCGGCCGAGTCCGACAATGACCTTTTTTGCCGGTGCCGGGACGCTGATAAGGGGAATTTTTCGCTGGGGCGCCGCCGGCGTCGTCTGGCTGGTGTCGACTAGGACCGGGAGACTCGCGGCATCTCGGGCTTTTGAGGGATGTGGCAGGAATGGTGAATTTTGGCTTGCTGAGCGTGGAAAATATTGTTAGAGGCATAACAGCGCAGGACGGCATCGAAACTCGGCCGAGCTGGGCCATCGCCATTGCTGCTGTCGTTATCCCCCGCAAAAGACTAATACGAGAGGTACCCTGCAAGTGAGCGGCCGATAAGCCTCCATCCCCAGAGAGAGGTCACCCAACTGCCGGGGCTCTCGCGTCTCCTTGTTGAGGTCTTGTACAACTGACTCAACTTTCTCCTCCGTCTTCTCTCTCCTTCCTATTTCTCTCGTTCCATCCCTTGACCAAAGCACTCGCTTGAGAGTCGTATACACTAAAGAAGAAATAATCAGCAACAGCTTTGTAGCTCAAGGCCATTCCATTGGACATCTCCCCTCCATCTCCTTATCGCTCACACCCCACCACCACCAAGACCTCCTTCGAGAGATAAAGATAAGCAAGCATAAGCGCGGCAATCGAGCAAAGAAACGGCCGAGATCGTGTTCGGTTGACTGGATAATTCCGTTGGCCGCTGAGTTTACCCGTTCATCAGTTGTTCTCGCTTGATTCACTCTCTTCTTCCTCACTCTCCCTCTCCTTCACCTCATCCACACTCCTTATCTCACGCCTTCACAATGACCGTCGCCAACTCCGTCCCTCACGCCGACGAGGCACTCACTGTCTTCGTCTCTTCTCGTGCGGTCATCACACTCCCCGATGACTCCCTCCTCTTGACGCCGGCCACCATCTCTGTCTCGCCGTCCACTGGCAAGATCATCTCCGTCGTCCCCGAGATCCTCCCCCAGTCAAGTTTCTCTGCGTCCACCACCTACATCGACCACAGCCCTAAGCTCCTGCTGCCCGGCCTCGTCGACGCTCATGTTCACCTCAATGAGCCCGGCCGCACCGAATGGGAGGGCTTTTGGACTGGCACCCGCGCGGCTGCCAGCGGAGGCGTGACGACCGTGGTTGACATGCCATTGAACGCCATCCCTCCCACTACCACCCTCAAAGGCTTCGAAGAGAAGTTGCGCGCGAGCCGCGACCAGTGCTGGGTCGATGTCGGCTTCTACGGTGGTGTCATCCCCGGAAATGCGGCCGAGCTGAAGCCCCTCGTTGAAGCTGGTGTACGAGGTTTCAAGGGCTTCCTGATTGAATCTGGCGTGAGTTCCAACCTGTATTGGTGAGCAACGAGCAGAAATAGCTGACAGACATCTTCAGGTCGACGAGTTCCCAGCAGTCTCCTCGAATGACGTCGCCCTCGCCATGAAGGAGCTCAAAGATGCCCCAACCACGCTCATGTTCCACGCCGAGATGATCCCTCCGATTGCAGCCTCCGTCGGCGACGCTGTGCAAGCCTCGGAAGCGCCCCTCGCTCCCTCCGGAGAACTCACCGCATACAAGACCTTCCTCGAGTCCCGCCCTCCCGCGTTCGAGACGTATGCCATCGAAGAGATCCTGAGTCTCGCCCACCTGGCGCCGTCGCTACACCTGCACATCGTCCATCTGTCAGCAACGCAGTGCATCCCGATCCTCAAGGCGGCGCGCGCAGCCGGAATCAATATCACGGCCGAGACGTGCTTCCACTACCTGGGTCTGACGGCCGAGGAAATTGAGATGGGAGATACCCGACACAAGTGCTGCCCGCCAATTCGCGAGGAGAAGAACCAGGACGGCCTGTGGGGAGAACTGGTAGCCGAGGACTCTTGTATCCGAACTGTTGTGTCGGATCACTCGCCCTGTACGCCCCAGTTGAAGCTGCTTCCCGAGCATCTCGACCAGAACCAGCCTCACATGTTGCACTCAGACTCTGGTGTCGACGTGACGATGCCAGGAGAGCAGCAACCGAACGAGCCCACCAAGATGCGCGGAGACTTCTTCGCAGCATGGGGTGGTATCTCATCCGTGGGCTTGGGACTTCCCATTCTCCACTCGGCGTCCAAGAAGCGATCAGTATCGTCAAAGGCCCCTAGCATCACCGATATCGTGCGTCTGTGCTGCCAAGCCACCGCCGCGCAAGTCGGTCTGTCGCATCGCAAGGGCGCTCTGAAGGCCGGTATGGACGCCGACATTTGCGTCTTCGATGACGCCGAGCTCTGGACGTTTGCGCAGGGTGACATGCGGTGGAAGAACCGATGCTCGCCGTGGGAGGGCCACGAGTTCACGGGCCGCGTGAAGGAGACATGGTTGCGTGGTAACAAGGTGTTTCAGCTGGGTGCTGGAAACATGGGCTTCGTCGCCGGGAAGCCTGTCGGAGAGTCGATCACGGAGAAGAGGACGGCTTAAGAGCCGATGGCGGACCTGGAGGGTTATGCGGGATGTAGGATGCGGGTCGCGGGCCACTTGGCCGAGACATCGACGAGCATGGAGGGAAGAGGAGGAACGGTTATGAAAGCATTTGATGGCGGCGCACTTGGGCATTGAATCTTGGGACGCGGGCATAAACCAATTGTATCTAGTGTTTTCGATACCACGGTGGAAGATTGATGAAGTATGGAAGTATCAACTCGCACGTCTCACGTCAACGACTCTCTCACGTGGTGATGTAATGGAGGAGGAGAAGGGCGGCGGCGGTTGGAGAAGAAAGGTGGGCCAACAGGTCGTGTGCTCCCCTTGCTCCGGTAGCGCACGACTCGAGACACCACACACAGCTTACGAAGGCTGGCGCAGGAAGGTAACATTTTGCTTTTAACTACTGTATTGGAAGCCCTCGCAAGGCCGTTCTAACTTGGCCAGTTACGTGCAGATCGTAAGTAAGCGAGAAGACGCAGAGGTTTAGTATGTAGTGCTGGCCCTGCTATAAGCGATCTCGGCTGTTGTCTAGGGGTCCTAGATCATATCGTGCTGGGTACGTGCAGAGTGACCATCAAAGTGGTACATGCTTCAAAGGATGGAGGAGGATACGGCGCAGTTAAGAGTTCAAGGGTTTGTCACCGTGCATGGTGTTAGATTTGATGGTGATGGAGACAACTGTGCCGCAAGTAGTGGGTTTTGAATGAAGAGGCTGTCCCGCCATTACGAGAGTCATTTGAGGGGGATGCATGTGTGCTAGAATCCTCCTTGCGCATCAAGCCTCAAGTATCATGTATCAAGCATCATGGATCAAGCATCAGACATCAAACATCAGACATCAGTAGATAAATCAGTGCTGGGGCAGTGTTGATCCCCAAATGCGACGATAGGGTCGTCTTTGACGCCCAGACATGGACCTAAGAAAAGATCTTTGGCGTGTAGCACCCGAGATCTTGCATGCGGCGTCCGTCTGTGTTGACCTCGTGCCAAGGGCCGTTGGAGCAGCTTGGCGCTCGCATCGAGTTCAAATCGGGCCTCGCTTGGAGACGCCGGGAGGGGAGCAATTCCGAATGGTGGCAAAACACTCATCTCGCAATTCGATCCCAACGTGGTAGCCAAAACAAACGCCCGGGGCCAATGGCGGGACTTCCTCCGGGACTTCCTGACAGGCGCCACCCCCCGCGTAGCGAGCACGCGGATGAGCCGTGCGGTGACGCATGCACTTCAGAAACACGTCCAATTGCTGCGAGTCGCGTCTGTAAGCGAACTGCGCCCAGAGCGTTACATGGCGTTGTCGGGGCCCTCGTTTCGCAGCCGACTCGCAGCCGACGGTGGGGAGCAGGGTTAGGCGCAACCGAACGAACGAGGACGGTCCAGGGATCGCCCGCCACTTGTGATTAGCGAGGCTCGGTTTGGCACGTCTACATGTGTAGAGGGTTGCAGACGACATCTCCTGCAGCCGAAACCTGGGCTTTGCCGTACGCGATGGGGACCGGGGAATTTCTGGGCAATTAGAAAACTCTTGAGAGGTGGGGGGGCGCTATCGGGGACCCTGGGTGTGGTGTCATGTCAGTCTCGGTGACACCTCGGGTGCGATGATGTTGGGATTGGAATATCGACATGTTACATACGGTCGTAGAGCTTCTTCAATTCGGCGAAGCGACCCTGTCTCGACTCAGATATCGATCAATGGGCAACAGAAGGTGAAGGCAAAATACACGAACGATACCGGATAATACTGAATTGCACTGAGCAATTCCCGCATGATTGCTCCTTCCTCCCAGTATCAGCGCTGTCACCCACACCTGCGCTGTCAAATCCCTCGGGGATAATCCTTCCCGTCCTCGCCATCACATCCTAACCCATCCCATCGCATCCCAACCCATCCTATTCCCAATCCACGTCATCATCTGAGTGGCCTCTCCACACCACACGCACCGCGCCGCACACCATCATGGCCGAAGCCAACGCCCGGGGCTTGTTCGCTTCCATCCATCACTTCTTGGCGCTGGTTCGTCGACGTAGCTTTCTTTCGCAAGCAGGCAAGCCCTTCCCCGCGTCGGGTTGGCGTCCGCCTCCTAATTATCCACCCCATCCCACCCCGGCCTCACTTCACTTCAACCTCGCCTACGAGCCTCGCTGCAAATTGACCCACTGTTTGACGCTGAAGTGCTGCCCTTTGCCTTGTGATCCGCGCTCCATGGGACCATGACCTGAATTAACCGACTTCCCGTCTGTCAACTGTCAACTCGGTTGGAGAGTTTGATGGCCATGCACCGCTTAGCGACTAAAACCTAATCCCGCTTCTGCTGCGTTGTCTCTGTCTGATCTGCAGCGTCAGCATAGGTTGCCATCCCGAGAGATATACAACAGTCAGCAACACGCACAATTGATAGGAGTCGGTAGCCACAACAAGACAACTGCAGCAAACACCCTCTCCCTTCCAAGTCGGTTGGTCATGGACATGCCACTATCGGCAGCCACCGAGATTTCTGCAGTTGAAACACTTACAACGCCTCAATAAGCAAGCGTTCAAATACCCATCATGGCGAGCCACGCCCCACTCGACCTCTCTGAGACCATCGTCACCGAAAAACTGGGCAGAATGAGTTCGCTGGACATAGAACCTGACTCAATACCGTACGTGGAAGATCGACGCATATCCTTCTCCGGCGCTGGCCACCTCTCTCTCGACGATGTGCAAGCGGTCGAGGTGCAAATCCGGGACGTCGCCGTCTCGGTCAATACTGCGCCGTCATGGTTAGAACCATCCACCTACCCACAGCTCTTCGCCTCCAAGTTCAACACGGCGCCGGAAATGAAGAAGCTGCTTCACTCGGTCAATGCCGACATCCAGCCCGGGACACTGACGGCAATTATCGGCGGGAGTGGTTCCGGAAAGACGACACTGCTCAACACCATGGCAGAGAGAGTGACGAGCCCTAGGCTAAAACAGCAGGGCGTCACAACATTCAATGGCAAGGTTGGTGTTCACGGCGTCAGCCATGCCTACGTTATGCAGCAGGACATCTTGCTTCCAACACTTACAGTCAGGGAAACGCTTCAATACGCGGCCGACCTACGACTCCCACCCTCTATTACGAAAGATCAACGAATGATCGTCGTCGAGGAAGTTATCCGTGAACTAGGTCTTAAAGAGTGCGCAAACACTCGCATTGGAAACTCCCAACACCACGGGTGCTCGGGCGGAGAAAAGAGGAGGACCAGCATCGGCGTCCAAATGCTTTCGAACCCATCAGTGCTTTTCCTCGACGAACCTACGACAGGCCTCGATGCGACAAGCGCACACCAGCTGGTCAAGACGCTTAAGAAGCTCGCACAGAAGGGTAGAACCGTCATCACGACTATTCACCAACCTCGATCAGAAATATGGGACCTCTTCGACAACCTCATCGTCTTGACCAAAGGAAGCCCGGTCTACTCTGGGTCGGTCAAAAACTGTATTCCCTGGTTTGATGGTCTGGGTTTTAAGCTGCCGCCTTTCGTCAACCCGGCTGAGTTCGTGATTGACATCGCTGCCGTCGACAATAGGACTGCAGAGCTAGAGCAAGAGAGTACCGGCAGGGTAGAAGGACTCAAAAATGCGTGGGGTACGGAATGCGAGAAGCTCTTCGGATCCGTGCCAGCGGACGTTGATGCCGGCGACCGAAAGCGTGGGAAACAAGCAAAGACGCACGCCGGTTTCGTTCGACAAACCCTGGTTCTCACAGACCGGACATTTAAGGTCACATACCGAGATCCATTAGGCATGGCAGCGTCCATCATGGAGGCCGTCTTGATGGGTCTAGTTAATGGCTACATGTTCTATGATCTCGGTCGAGACCAATCTGGCATTCGGTCACGTCAAGGTGGCCTGTACACCGCGACTGGGCTACAAGGGTACTTGATCCTAATCTTCGAGGTCTACCGAATGACCATCGATATCCGGACCTATGATCGCGAGTCTTCCGAGAATTGTGTCGACGCCATTCCTTTCATTCTATCCCGAAGAATCGCCCGGATACCAATCGAGGATATCCCTGTTCCCTTCTTGTTCTCCGTCATACTATACTTCATGGCCGGCTTCGATCGCGAAGTTGACAAGTTCTTCATCTTCTTTGCCATCTCACTCATAAACCATTATATTGCGGTAACATGCGCCATGACATGCGTGGCTGCGTCTAGGCACTTCCCGGGGGCGAGTCTGATTGCAAATATGGCTTTTACACTGCAAAGCATGGCTTGTGGCATGTTTATTCAGAGCAATACGCTACCGATATATGTACGCTGGACAAAATGGATCACGTTTAGTGTAAGTCTCACCGTTCGCTTGCTGTCGATGGTATTTTTCTAACATTATCAGTACTATATCCTAGGAGCGTATGCTGGCAATGAATTTGAGGGAAACTTCTTTGACTGTCCTTATCCAGGTGGAAGAGACAATCCGGAGTGCGAGCCGTACACTGGCGAATATATCATGGATCTTTTTGGCTTCCCCCAGAACTGGATTACTAGGCCCATCATCATTGCTCTCGCATTCGTCGTTTTCTTCCTCACACTCTCCGCGATTGGACTACATTTCTTCAAAGTCGAAATGACCATTGCGCGTGCTCGAGTGTCGGATACCGATCTGTCTGCTGGCAAGGAGAAGATGGAGGCGAGGTCCATCGCCGACGTCCGCGCCATTGATGTTGGACTCGACAATTTTGCATTAGACCTAGACAAGAAGTCTGTTCTAGGGAAGAATCACCCGACCAAAACCATCCTCAACCCAATAAACGCGACGTTCCAAGCAGGTGTTCTGAACGTCATCATGGGACCATCAGGAAGTGGAAAGACGTCGCTTCTCAATTCCATGGCCCTTCGACTCAGGAACTCGATAGGAACCAGGTATCACCCTTCGGGAAAACTCACTTTCAATGGTGCTGTACCTTCTGATGCGGTCATTCGATCAGTTTGTTCTTATGTATGCCAGGATGATGACGCCTTGCTTCCGTCGCTCACCGTGCGCGAGACGCTGCGATTTGCGGCTGGGCTAAGACTTCCTTCTTTCATGGGCAAAGAAGAGAAGCACCGCCGTGCGGAGGAGGTGTTGCTAAAGATGGGTTTGAAGGACTGCGCCGATAACCTCATCGGCAACGAGATGATCAAGGGCATTTCCGGTGGAGAGAAGCGTCGTGTTTCCATTGCTGTCCAAGTTCTGACAGACCCTCGAATTTTATTGCTTGACGAGCCTACATCAGGGCTGGACGCTTTTACCGCAAACTCGATCATGGAAGTCCTTCAGGGACTTGCCAACGAGGGTCGAACCCTCATTCTTACCATTCATCAAGCGCGGTCGGACCTTTTTGAGGAATTCGGCAACGTATTGCTACTAGCTCGTGGGGGTTCTCAAGTCTATTCTGGTGCCGGGAAGAATATGCTGGGCTACCTCGGAAGCCATGGCTATGAATGCCCCCATCACACAAACCCGGCGGATTTTGCCCTGGATATGATCACCATCGATCTACAGCGCGATGATAGAGAGGCGGAGTCCCGTGAACGAGTACAAAAGCTCATCGAGAGCTGGGGGACTATGGTTCATCCAGTTAGAGATACCAAGGGAGATGAGATGCATGAGAAGCAAGATGGAACCACCAAGCAAGCGATCAGTGAAGGCATCTTGCAAGCACCAGTGGTCAGCCCCCCACGAAGATCTTTCAACAAAGCCAATCTTTCATCGCCCGCCGAACTTGGAGCTCTAGTGCGCAAGAAAGCAGCTTTTACAACATCTCTCCCCATACTCCTCCACCGAGCTATCATCAACACTCGGCGCCAACCCGAGCTTATCCTCGCCCGCCTCATGCAAGTTATTGGCCTGGCTCTCATCCTAGCGCTGTTCTTCGCGCCCCTCGACAACGACTATTACTCAGTGCAGAATCGCATGGGCTTCATCCAGGAAATTGGCGCATTCTACTTCGTCGGTATGCTGCAGAACGTTGCCGTCTACCCAAATGAGCGGGACGTCTTTTACCGGGAAGACGATGATGGCGTATACGGTGTCGAGGCGTTTCTGGCGTCCTACACGATTCTCGAGGTGCCATTTGAGATTGTCAGCTGCCTGGTGTTTGGTGTCTTGGGTGATCTTGCTGTTGGGCTGCCGAGGACCGCGACGATGTATTTTGTCACCGTCTTTGCATGCTTCGGCGTTGTGTCTTGTGGCGAGAGCCTGGGCATCATGTTCAACACCCTGTTCAGCCACGCTGGCTTCGCCATCCAAATCATGGGAATCTTCCTATCGGTTGCGAACACCATGGTCGGGATCCTCTCCATCGATATGCCCGCTCTGTACACATCACTCAACTATCTTTCGCCAATCAGATATGCCACTCGGGCTGTTGCGCCATACTCTCTGCGCGATGTGGAGTTTACCTGCACCGATAACCAGAGGTTGAGTAACGGTAACTGCCCAATCCAGACGGGGCAGGACGTATTGGAGCTGTACAAGCTGGATGAAGATCCGATCATCAATGTGGCCATATTGGCGGTCTGCGTGGTGGTGTATAGACTTCTAGCTTGGGGAGTTGTAAGGATGATGAGAACACATTGGAAGGGAGGGAAGAAAATTAAGGAAGGCAAGCCATAACTTAGATGATTCGTACATAATGTTCAATATTTTTCTTAATGCAATCCACCGAGAAATGATTCTCGGACAGCCTCTAGATTGGCTCTCTACCCTATTGTCTAAGCTCCACACGGCTGTTGACGTCCTTCGCATTATGTTAATTGCCCCTTGATAGAAAAAGTGACCACATGTCATATTTGTGTGTAGATCGCCAGAATATCCTAGAAGCTGAGATCAACCTCCGGGAGCGAGCTGACTTCTGGGCACCCCTTCCACAGGACAAGGAACTATTATGCAAAGACATCCAACATTCAATTCACGCATATATAGACAGGCTTGTAATCATGTAAGATCATATCAACAGCTATGTAACTATGCGGGGTCTATTTGCCACCCTGCGTACCATAGATACCACTGGAATTCAACGCGGAAAGGCTACCAAACACGCCTCCTCGAACTTCAATCAAACACGCCAAACTAAATCATTAACTATAACGAGTGGGTATCAGTTTCTGTCCAATCAATCCCGAGGCATAGCGTTGCCAATCAAAGTCCAGGCGGGATTCAATGTGCGATAATGGACAGCATCAAGAGCCACAGGCCCACGAGTGAGTCGTTTACGACATCTTTCGGTCACTATCGGCGGGAGACTCAATGTCGGAGTGTCCAGGGGTGAGGTTGGCGACATGCTCGAAGTGGTAAAGAGGCTCCTTCTTGGCGTGTCGCTGCCAGAGAATGTTGCGCTTGAACCAGTGGGGAAGAGCAACCTTGAGCTGGTAGCTGGCGAACTGGCGGACGGGGACGGCAAAGACCCAGTCGAGTTCCTCGAGGGTTCGCTGCTTGGTCTCGGGGACCCAGAAGAAGATCATGACGAAGGCGATGACATTGAAACCAGCATAGAGACCGAATGCACCCTGGCTGATTGTTAGCTGTGTCCTGGGTTTGTAAGAGAGCATAGGTACATACGACGACGCTGAATTTGTCAAGCAAGAAGGGGAACGAGGTGCTAAGAATAGCAGCCCAGAAGAGGCAAGTGGCCACAGCAAAGCCCATGCCAGTCTCTCGGTGGGAAAGAGGGTAGACCTCAGCACTGTAGGTGAAAGGAACAGGACCTTCACCAGGGGAGTAGAACACTGAGAGTATAGGTTAGCGAATGTATCGTATCTGAAGGATTCAAGAAAACTTACTGCCGAACATGAAGACAAACAAGCAGATCAAGGCAGTACGGACATCTCCAGCATCCTCAGGGATCAAAGTGCAAAGACCAGCGGCCAAAAGAGTCCAGGTCATCTGAGGGAAGGTAAAGAGGAGAAGGGTTCGTCGGCCGAAGGTGTCGATAGTCCAGAAAGCAGGGAAGGCAAAGAGCCAGTTGACGAGGCCGAACCCGAAAGATCCAAGCATAGCCTTGAAGTCGGACATGCCAGCATCCTTGAAAACAGTGGTCGAGTAGAAGGCGATGATGTTGATACCGCACATCTGCTGGGCAATCATGACGGTGAAAGCAGCGAGGTTGGCTCGGCGAACGCGAGGGATGGTGAAGAGCTGGGTGAATCTGCTGACGTAGGTGGTCTGGCCAACGAGTTCGTTCTCAATATCGAGCTGGGCGCTGATGTAATACATATCGCGGGCGACCTGGATGGCATCGTGGCGGAGCTGAATCATCGACTTCCAAGCTTCGGGGTAGCGCTCCTTCTTCATGTACCAGCGAGGCGACTCAGGGCAGGTATAGATGAGGAGAACCAGGGGGACGGCAGGGAGGAAAGGAGCTCCCAGCATGAGACGCCAGTTGATGTCGGGGACGTTGTACACAGCGAGGTTGAAGGCGGTTCCGAGGAAGATTCCAAAGGCGGTCCACATCTGCCATGACATGACCAGGGCACCACGGATCGAAGCAGGGGCATTTTCGGCGGCGTAGATTGGTACTGTTGAGGCTTTGGCACCCATTCCGATGCCCATCAGCAGACGGTTGGCGAGTTGTTGTTCCCAGGTGTGGCTGAAGGCAGATCCGATGACGGGCCAGATACAGAAGTGAGCAGCAAAGAAGATAACACCGCGGCGACCGAAGTAGTTGTTGATGGGGTCAGAGAGCCAGCAGCCAATGAAGCTAGAGCGTGTAAGTGGTGAGTCTGAGATGAATATCAAGCAAGTACTTACGCGCTACCGATGTAAGGACCAGCGTTGACGATACCAACCAAGAGACGGTCGCGAGTGGTGTCGCCGTCAATACCATAGACTGCAGGGAAGAAGATGTTTGCGCCGTTGGATCCAGTCTGATCCCAACCTTGGACAGCAGCACCGATGGAGCAAGTCGCAATGGTCATGATGAGCTTCCAGGGCATGTCCCAGCGGTGAGTGACCTCACGCTCGAGGACCTCAAGCTCACGCTCAGTGAGCTTCTGAGGGCCGTCGATGTGTTGAGCGTTGGCCGGGTTCTGGGCGACGAGCGCACCCTTCTTGAAGATTTCGACATGCTCCTGCAGACCCTTCTTCTCGGTCCACATTTCGACATCGCGCATAAGCTGCTCACGGGGGATTCCCTCGAGCGGGTTCTTGATTCTTTGAGATTGTTAGACAGACGGTTCCACTTGTAGGAGGTAGATTCGGCACGTACTTGGCCTGAAGATTGGTCTGAAGGTCGGCCCTCAGGTCGGCATGCTCAGCCGTGGCTACGGGCTTCTCGTCCATGTGGTCCGAGTAGGTGCCCTTGGGCGAGTTCCTGCGGGATTGTGAGCGATTGATGCAATTGAAAAGCACGGGGGCCGTGTAGGTTTTGACGTACTGAATATCAGCCATTGTGGGCGTCAATCAAGAGGCGAAGCTCCGGGGACGGAGGGGAAAAGGTCCAGATAACACAAGGGGGTGGTGTCTAAGTCTCAGGAGGCGATCCACTCTGTGACTTTGCGATCAGACACCTCTGAGTAAACAATGGAGAGGAGGATGGTTCTACTGTCACAATCTGGGGAAATGAAGGCGGAACACGGGGGCTATTTGAGTCTCGAGAGAAGCAGGCGAATTGCCCCCAGACGATCCCCCATGATGCCCCAGATGGAGACGAAAACGCCCAACTCTCATCCCCCGCCGTTCCCAGGAAGCTAATCCGCGACCATGGCACCGAGTCCCGTACGCATCCAGACGGCGGGCATGGTTGTTTCGCTCGTGTGCGGTCGATTACCACGCTGCCGGATGACCAGAGCTGCATCGCGTACCCCCGTGCGGGCAGCCGCGGCCGCCGGGGGTGGCGTGTGAGACATCATGTCTCGATTATCTCCATCCTGATGCCCGAAGTATCCAACCGTCGACTGGTCCGGACACTAGGATCCCGCGGTCGACGCCAATGGCTACATGATGTTGGTCGAGCTCTTCCTTGGAAGCTCGTTGATCACCACGAAGCCAAGGCTTGGCCTGACGTCGTTCGACACTCACAGCTCCACCTCAACTCCACGCCAACTACACCAACGACACGCCCAGGTCAGCCACAAATGGCCTCCCACCCTAGTCGGCTAGTCTCCGCAATCCTTGAATGCTTGGTCTCGGCACATGGAGTCTTTCGGCCCGATAGCGCCAGGTTCCTCGTCTCTAACCGCCGCACGCGGTGGTCTCAGGCGCATCGTGTTAGCAGCGCCGGTACTCTGTGGAGGGAGGCCCGTCTCTTCGGGTTTATTGGCAGGCCGCCCCGCAACGAAAGCGGGTTGGATTCTGCACATCGCGGCACGTCTGGATTTGGCAACCCTGAGATGGATGCTCTGGTTCCAGGTAAGATTGGGCGAGCTGGCGGGGGCCCGATGCCACGCTTCGCCGCAGCGCAAAAAAGGGTGATGGCGAGGGCGAGGCCACGGCGGAGGGTTGCAGCGCAGCGCGGATGGGTGCTCGGGATCTCATCTCTACAGCGATGGTGGGCGCCACCATCGAGCTGAGACGCCCGTGCTAAAACGGTCAGACCAAGAAGCCATAGCAGACAGACCGCACGAGCAGCTAGACCAGGCGACGCAGGCAGCAGAATTCCGGGCCTTGTGAATGGACGTTTGCTCATGCGCCGAGAAACCGGGGCGTCATGGCGCCAAGGCCGGGGTGCGGAGAGGGCAGACGAGTCCCCGGCTGCGAGCATGGCCCGTTGGCCTCAGATGCTTCGCTTGCGAATGGTGTTGGTGACCTTACTGGCCTTACTGAGCTTACTCAGAGTTGCAAGACGGTGTGTTGTTGGTACTGGATGGTACGGATGATACTGGATGGTCCTGCATCAGGAAAGGCGCACTCTTCCAGCTCCCGTCCGCCCAACGACGACTCCAGATCCAACTGTTGATCGCAAGCAAACACTTTGCTAGCTGCAGGTCTATTCCTTTCCGTCGACCGTCGGATCGCCATGTCATTGCCGTATGTGTCCGAGGCCGCGCTCAGTGTTTGCTGGAACAGGTCTCATGACCCGGTCCCTGAACCATCGTGCTCTGGGCAATCTCGTCGTGTTTCACTTATTCCCGAGCCCAGTCACGTCACAGCGCTTGTCGGGGCCGCCAACATGGATCGAACTTGCAATTGCCTTTCTCAGCAAGCGCGAGCTCAAGGCAGCAGAATAAAAAATCGCAGACTTGGCGGGCGCCGTCGCCGTCCACTGCCAGCCGGCATCTCACATGGATCCGAACGCTTGAGTCATTTCTGGCACTAGATGGTCCCGAATTGACGAGTCTAAACGGCGATGTGCCCTACTCTCTGGGCCGAGCAGTGTGATCTGGAGAAACCATTGGTTCCAGTGAATAAACTCACTTGGTGACATCCTTGTTTTGTTGGAGTAAAAGGAGGGGAAAACGCGGGTGAGAGCGTGCCCTGCATCCACGCCCCCCCTCCACCACGGACAAAGTACATGGCAATAGCATGAGATGAGACCTGTTGCAACATGGCGTGGCCGGCTCCGTCTCTGCATATTACTTTCCTCCCTTGGCACCACGCACCCGATCAAGGGAGTCGGGGTGGCAATGGGCCAACCACCAAAGCCAAAGCCCTGAGGCTCAATACAAAGGTGAACCAACAATTGATGCGAGGAGTGCGCAGTAGTGTTTCCTGTCTGGGATGTTTTCAGTCTAGAGCGGGAGCGGTATCGAGCCTCGTTCCGTGTCACTCCCTCGACATGCTTTCATTATGGGTTGACGGCATTAAGATTTGGCATTTGGCCGTCGTTCCCCTATCTAACGCAAACCCGTTGAATCACGAGGACAGCTGAGCGAACCTTGTCTCCGAAAACGGTAGAATAGCTCTTTGATGCTTGATCCCTTCCCCGGCCTCCAACAATATCCCCTCTAGAGCGTTCGGGAGTGGTTGGGGTGCGGTGGGGGTGCGTGGCGTGGTGGACAAACCTTGGGGTCGACTAGGGAGGGAATAGGCCGGGGTCCCCCAACCCGACGCCCGCAATGGAGACGAGATAGCCTCACGGATCACAACTAGACGCAGACTAGATCATCGCATGTATGTGTTAGCCGTGGTGGATTTCCTAGTCTGTTGTGTCTGGGCTAGTACGGGGCTGACAGCTATTGTGCGGTTGCAACCCAACCATGCGGCTGAATGAATGATTAGGATTAAGAATTAAGGATTCAGACAGATCAACACGCAGCAGGTTTGATTTTCTAGAAGGCACAATGTATGCAGGGACGCCACCCACCTGAGAGCTATTTCGGAACTGATCTGCGGTTTGTGGGCAATGGGTTTCCCTGCCTTGGTTATGAATCTTGGACAGCCATAACCGGCAACTCAACTGCAGGTCTGCAACACTCCATCATGCCGCCCAAGATCCATTGACTCGCATGTCGAGAATCTAACTCAATTCCGGGCACCACGATGCAACCTCCGGATTAACCCCTCATGCCAGGTTGTTAGACTTAACCTCATCTCCACTGGGCCACTGCACGGAGAGAGTTGAACTGTCAACGGCTCCTCTCAACTCACACCGCACAATACCCAGTCTCTCTCCCATTGGTGTTCCCCAGCTCCATCCCCATCTCCAAGACGGACAGCTTCCACACTAGTCAGTCCGTCCGGTCTCGATCCCGGTCCAGAGCCGCACTACGTTGCATTCTCACCCCCGGCCCCTGTCCACCGGCCTCCAGGCAACGACATTCTGCACCTCTCCAATTCTGTTAATTCTGTTGCCTAGAGCCGGACTGTGCCATGACATGGAATTGTGGGGGCGAGGTGCGGAGTTGTGGGGATTCTGCTAGTTCGCGGTTGGGGAAAGCCAGCGAGAGGAGGAGGAGGCCGGGATGGCTCAGACGCCAAGACGTTTTCTGGCTAGGGTTGCTATTCTCTATCAAGAGATGGTTGGCACAAGTCCCGACAGTCAAGGAATCAGCTCATTCCCCCTGCACATTTACCCCCGGGTGACATCATGTATCTGCACCGTTAAATGCCGAGACCCCAATCGACCGCGTCGAGTTGACGGGGGTTGCAAACCCAGACGGCTCCTCGCGCCACTAAGCTCCCCACTCCGGGGCAAACTGTCGCTTGGGGCGTTCTTGATATTCGGATCCGTAGCACGAGAAAAGAAGGAAAAAAGATTTTGAGCCTCATCTGACCCCTATCCTTGTACTTCTCGTACAGGGTCTAGTACTACTCCTAGCAGTTTGAATTGCTGTCGTGTCAGCCGGTATCGAAAAGTCAATTGATCTTTGATGGTAATCACGCAAGTGTCATGTGGTGGCGAACCCAAACTCGTTTGAAAATCTCTTCATCAGCCGGTTGGATCACCTCCCGCTGTAATCTCTGCTGATTCCCTTCATGCGTGACTATTTTAGTGTAGAATAACACTATTGGATCCTCTAGTTCCTCCTCTGGCCTACTCCTTGCTTTGCATTTGCCCAAGGCGCATTTGAGACCGCCCCCGACGAGCGCAAGGCGCTCATGTAAGTGGGGAGAAATCAACCATCCCAAGACGAGAAGGTTGGGTTTACCCCAGATTCCGTTATACGGGTGCCTAATCGATGGACCAGTCGGGCTACGCTCTGCAGGGCCAGTGGAGTGGCTTATTCGAAGGATTCAGCTTTCGAGCCTCTACTTCAACTTGCCGTCAGCATGGAAACCTCGCAATCCATACTCAATCGGAATAAACCACGAAATATTGACATCTTGTCCAAATCAAGACGCATGCTCCGCTCACCGAACATCTCAATCACATACACACACAAGCCGGGCGTAATTAGACGAAACAATGGGAGTCGAATCAGCGATTCGCGGCGTCGCCGAACAGTCCCACTCAGCTACCATCATGTGTCACTATGACCAGTTGGGCAGCCATACGACTTCAGCCAAAGTATGTCTCCTTTTTTTAACGGCAAAGGGATGGCACTAACGGGTACATTTGCTGAACGTGGCTACATTAACAGGTGGATTGCAAGATGAACGCCGCTGCAGAACTGTGGGCCGCCTCGCTGCGAGACTAAAATCAAATTTGCCAATTCCAAAGACAAGTATCCCTCAAGGTATCATAGCAAAGTGCCGCAGGAACCTATGGTTCCCCCCAACGAAGTCATCCTTTCCCTCAACTCCTCGCAGTAAAAAGAATTTGAGTCTGCCTTCAAACCCCCTTCCAGCCAGGACCTTTCCAGAACCATGATGTTTTCATCGGAGGCCAGGCACTTGCCGTATCGATGCTTTTGAAAATGCCAGCTCAATTCTTGCAGAACCACAGGCAGACAATGGGTTTCTCGCCCTCCAGGCCTGTCCTCGACTTGTCCCATCCAACATCCCTCAACGTCTTCTTCAGCATGTCCTTGTCGTCTCCGCCAAAGTTGAACCCCTTATACCACTGGCCATTCCCTGCGTTGACCAGCTCGAAGCACCGGTTCTTTTTCGGCGTCGGGTTGGTGCAGCCATAACCCTTCAGGAGGTCTCCGAGAGTTGTGTTGGAGGGTATGTGCGCGGCGTTGAATTGGATATGCGTATTGCCAGGCAGCTGCCACGGCGGGCGTGCGGTTTTGAATACGTGTACCTTGGTGTGCTCCGCGGGGAAGAAGTAGTTGTAGCCAGGTTCACAGCCTACGCCGCCCGATGAGTTCGTCATCTGCGCGGCCGGCATGTCCGAGTCGATGTTGGGGCATGGCTGAGGCTGTCGCGGGTAGATGTTGCCCGTGCCGTTAGGCTGCTGCGAGAAGACCTGCTGTGTTTGGAACCCACCGTACCCTCCCTGGACCGGGAAACTGTAGGGATGAGTAGGGAATTGGTTGGAGGGCATCATCATGCCGCCGTACCCACCGATGTATTGCGGAACAGCACCAAAGTTGTAGCCAGGGCCTCCGAAGTGAGGGATGTACGGCTGTCCCTGAACCGGGACGGGCGCTCCAGCAGGGGCGAAGGCCGGGCGAGTGCCGGTGGAGTCTCGCCCCGTGATGGGATTCCAGCCACCAGACATGCTGAGGAAGGAGGTAGGCAGATTAAAAGACGAGAGTAGTTTTGGACAGAGTAACTTAGCAAAAAGGCTGCCAGGTATGGATCCAACGGCGGATAGTTGGGTCAAACGAAGCCTGCCAGTATCCAGGGACTGGTCCTTGATGAGTTGGGTCCCAAGACAAAGGGGGGACGATTGAAAAGTTTCTCGAAAACTGGTGCAGATTCTGCTGGATCGCGGATCGCTGTTGATGATACAGGTCGTAAGAATCGTGAGAATCGTAAGAGTCGTGTGCGGAAGTTGGAGGATCAGCGGAATAGACGGCTAGAATGGTCAGTTATATAGTCCAAAACGACAGTTGATAACTGTTCAGCTTCATGGAATCAGAAACTCACCTGACGCCGAATCGGTGTCGCTGTTCCGTTGTTCAACTTGGAACTGTGATCGCCTGCCCTCGCTGCTGACACTCTCGTCGTCCGACTCGACCTGGATATCGAGGTGACCCGCAAATACCTCTGTGCTCCAGACGATCTTGTTTTCCTCGTCAAAGAAAGCCCCCACGATGATCAAGGCCCAAAAGGGGGGATCTTGGCTGGACCTGAGATGCTGAGTGATGACGAGCCTCGTGGCAGGCGGGGGAAGAACCCCAGCTGCGACCTCAATTGTCCTGCAACGTGGGGTGGCCGTACTGGACATGAAGGCTTCGCGCCGGGTTGTCGAGGGTCTTTTAAACGAGGAGGAGCAAGTCGCAGCAGTGCTTTGGAGACTGAGGGTCTGGAAGAGAGTGAAGATTTGCAGGACGGACAAGCGGCGATTAGATGCGAAGACATGTTCAAGTAGTCGTCCATAGAGAACTAAGTTCGGATATTGAGGTTCGATTCAGAGTCTGGTGAGCCTTCAGCGTGGTGATTTCCTGACGGCCGAGACCGCACGCGTCGTCAGAAGCCTCACATGTCGTAGTGATTCAGGGCACCAACGGCGTACGACGATCCAATACTGTCCGGCAACAAACGGGGACGAGAAGCATCACAGAAACTCCACAGCCAACAGCACTAGAAGGTTCTAGGTTAGCAGCGACACGCGGCGTTGAGGCTCACCAGACCCATGATTGCGGCTCCTGGTGATGCGTTGCAAGAGCACGAGCACCTGTCAGTTACGCGAAGTCTATTTGTTGCTTTATCACTGTATATCGATCGGAGACGCTTCTCACTCGGCGGCACAGATCGACAGTCATTAATGACTGTGCTTGTCGTCCACAACTCCAAATCAGACAGGCACGGATGTCAAAGGTGGTCAATCAGAAGGACAGCAAATGGCTGCGAAAAGCAGGTGATCAATGAAATAACATCACAAGGCTAAAATATGTCATAAATACATCGCTTCAAGGGTACTCCAGTGCTGCCCTGCAGCCATGATTGAGTGATAATGGTGGGAACGGCGGTGTGGGGGGTTTGGGGGAGAATGAAGAGCTGGGAAGAAGTGAGACACCACGAGAGCTCCGATGATGTCTGCCCTGCAGCTCAATCTTCTGCGACATCGGTGCATATCATATTGGGGAACGCGTCACTCCAAGCATCTTCGAGCGCGATTCCCTTAGCTTCCAGGTTGAGCGGTGATAGACTCAGTCATCGTCGCTGGTAGTTTCGACGACCCGGACTCCAGCTCCCTTCTTGGATGCCTCAATCTCCCTCTTCAATTGCCGCCGCTTTCCAACCTCGGACACCAGTCCCTTAAGATAGACCTCCGCCTGGACCGTGGCGCTGTAGGCGGCAGGCGTCCAGTTCCAGATGTTGCGCTTCTCCACGTCTGCGCCCGCGGCCAGCAGGGTGCGCAGCACGAGCAGGTTCCCGTTTCCGCTGGCAAAGTGCAGCGCCGTGTTGCCCTCGACGTCTGCACGGCGCACTGCGTCGTAAGGTCCGCCCGGGGCGTACGTCAAGAGCAGCTGGAGGATGGTGTCATGCCCGCCAAGGCTGGCCTCCATGACGGCATCGCGGCCCCGGATGTCTCGGCGGATGATGCAGCTCTTGTCTTTCTCGCACAGCAGGTGGACGACTTCGGTATGGCCTTTGCCAGCCGCGAGCATCAGCGCCGTCTGATGTTGCTCGTTGAGGGCGGGGCAGGGGTCTTCATGGCCGAGGTCGAGGAGCACGGCGCAGATATCGCGGTGGCCCAGGGATGCCGCCAGATGAAGGTTCGAGTTGGATAGTTCCGCGGGAGACGAATCGGGGTTGTGGATGAGTGCGGGATGCGACTTTAGGATACGACGGAGGAGAGGGGCGTCGTCGGCGTGGATAGCTCGGCGGATTCGAATCGACGGCTCAATCCTAGACGGGTCAGCTTTGGCGTCGCACACAGCGGAGAACGATGGGGGAGACTCACATGGTAGACGATATGTCATGGCGGTTGACGACGCGGCGCAGAGAGCATGTCGCGAAAAGGCACGCGCGCGAGTGGGAGAAGCAAAGGAGACGAGTGAACACGAACGTTGCTGGCGATGACGCCGTGGGAGCTTGGCCAGCGGCCGACGGCTGACGGGTTGTCATGAAACACAGCCCCACGACGCCCGTATTCGCGGGGCTTAGCGCTAAGGGATTGGCCCACCTCTTGCCATTAGCGGTCGCGCGTGCTATCAATTGGGCTTGGTAGGTGGCTTGCCCACTGAGTGACAGCGCTTGGTCGGCTAAAAGTGAAGGTGGGGGGGAAGTCGCTGCACCCGGACATAACTTACCCTGAAGCCATACGATGCGCGGGTTGGATAGAGAATTCAACGTATTGTGAGCTCGAGATAAAATAGAAATGTTTCAAATTATCTGTAGAATTGATTCAGTTCCATATATTGATTTTTAAAATTCACAAAGGGTCCTGAAGAATCTAAACGTTCTTAAACACGTTGGTAACTTGTGGGCCATTCTTCTTCGTGCCCTTGACTTCCCATCACACAACTTACAGCTACCATGATGCTCAAGTATACCAATAGCCGGATGACATATTTGAGATTTATTTATATTTATCTTTACTAGTAGTCTAAGGTACATAGACTCTGATGGGCTCAAATACCTGCTATTATGTCTGCAGACACTGGATGTTCTGCAAACACCACAGAAAAATTAGCTTGGTGCACGAGCTAATATTGGGTGTGCCCACCCCCCACCTTAGGTAGTTAGTATGAAATAACTCCCATCACAGACATCAAAGTTAAACACGCCCGGTTAGCTCAATCGGTAGAGCGTGAGACTCTTACTTACGAGTTCGCAATCTCAAGGTTGCGGGTTCGACCCCCGCATCGGGCTTTTCCTATCCATGCTGTCACACAGATGACATCCAATCTTTTTTGCACTTCCACTTCTTTTTGTTCGCACAGACTGGATAGCTACCTATGTATCGCCCTCATTCATTTATAGCAAGACTGTAATCCTGTCACTAGTATTTTGCAAAAAGAAACGGGGCTCTGATCCCCTGTCTTACGACTTCGCTGCTCACCGTCAATGCCTTGAAAGTTTACCCATTGCGTTTTTGACAATTGATTTTAGTGCCACCCACCTCCCATCGGCTCCCGGCAGCAAAAATGGAGTATTGGACTCGGGAAATTTATTTCCTTGTGTATGGAATATCAGTGTATATAAATACGACACCATCCGCACCCAAGTATTTTGCCTCAACGTCCCAGCGAGTCCCAGGGATATTAGATTCCCGAAACCGCCTCCTCACAACGACCAACCCAAAAATCTGGAGATGTGTAATTCTAATGCTCCCTAAAAGATAGCCACCCCATTCGGAGGGCTGGCCACACCTCCAGGAACCTGATCTCCGTTAGCTAACCAGTTGGCCTAAAAGAGAAGCCATGTCACTCACCTTGAGAGGCATGCTCGAGAAGAAGAATGACCACCGGCCTCGTTTCTTACACTCTTCACTTAGTTGCTCCAAGTCAAAAAGCTCACCGATAGGCATCCCCCATCCAGCCAAAAGCCACTCGTGCAGCCAGAAATCCGGGTTTTGGCAGGGCCATGCCTCCATGCTGGGCTGATCACCCGCAACAGCCGAAAATGATTGATCCCATAGCCATCGCAGCGTCTCCTCGGATGATTCGATACCGATTGCGGGCGGGGAAGCTTTATCCGCCAACACTTGGCACTCGTCGTCTGATAGCTTGTTGTAGCCACGAACCCATCCTGTGCGGATGAACAGAATATCGCCTTCTTGGAACGTCGTACCCTGGCTGGCTGCCACCTCTTTGAGAGTTGATACATTGATTTGAGTCGTCTCGAACAGGGCAGGTGTCAAGCCCTTGGCCTCTGCCCATGCAGCATAATCAAGGAGCACCCCGCGCCCAACAACCCCGCCCCTCTCAACCCATGCTAAGACTGATCAGCTGGATGTCAGAGTTCGATGTTGAGGGGGTTCGCAAACCTTGAATACCGATCGCGCTGGTCGTCAAGAGATCATCAAGAGTTTTGCCATTGAACCAGAGCTTCTCCTTCTGGTACGCATAGTGTCGGAATCCGTCCCATTGAGAGCTACTCTGTGTGTTGAACGCCAACGAGTCATCGTTGACAGAGCGGGGAGTCTTGGTCTTGATGGTGTGGGTAAAGGGAGCCCGGCCGAAGCAAGGCTTTGACATGCGGTCAAGCGGCCAGTCTGTTGACACTCGCGCCCCATCGCGGATCTCCGATGCAGCTTTTGCGACAACGTCTGGAGTCAAGAGGTTGAGCATGCCACACTCATCATCGTCGCCGAAAAGACCCCAGGCGTTACCATGAGGCCCATCTTTGCGTAGTGGAAGGGAGTCGAAAGACGGCTTAGAAGGCATTATGATAGTTGGAGCTGTTCTTTTTGTTGTGTAGGTGTGTGTACACTTGTTGGAATCCAAGAGGGGAAGGCAAGCAAGTGAGGGGAAGATCGCACCCCAATTAAATATCCCACCAACAGACAGATCGTCAATTCCGCAACGTCGTCCCGGTCACAATCCGGACATTGATAGATCCAAGCCTTCCTCACCCGAAGTCGTCACCTGGGGGTTGAGGGGCGGCGATATTTCCCACGACTAGCAAAGCTGAGCAGCTGTCGCTCAGAGACAACCCGAGGACCGACGCCCAGCCCCGCCGGAAATAATGACCCAATGACGTTTCCATTGGCGCTCAACGTCGAATGTAGTTCAATGAAATTGTTGACGTCTCATTCCTTTATTGATCTTACTGTAAGGAATGTCAGTTTGGCTACCAGGATAGAGCGCGACCGCTGCAGCCCTTGGTGACATTGCCATAGCACCGTAAGTCAGCAAGTATATAGAGTAATATATGAATACTGCAGTGATATTTAACCATGTGATTACTAGGGATCTGAAAAGACCCTAGATCAGGCGCCGTCGTGCAAAATAGGTTGGAGAGAGGCTCACGCCTTTATTTTCGGGATGAGCTCTATATCATTGTGTACCTATGCTGTATGGTATGGTACACGTATTTTCAAACTCAGCCTGGTCGTATTGCCATGCGCGAAAATATCCTCCCTTAATTCTCTTGTTAAGACTCGCGAATACTGGATAGCCGAGCCATAATCTACAATTATAGTGCTGCATTTCTGCCTAAATACGACATGTCACCTCTGTCAACCAACTTAACTACTTAAAATATCGATCAATGATACCCCCCGTTGGTGCAGGTCAAAGTTTTCGTGACCGGCCCCTGAATGCTCCGCAGGTAAAACGCCGTTTGTATCATGGGAAGCGTAACTCTGACATGATTGCACATCACGCTTGGACTCCTTGAGTAGGTAGTTACGAGATATGTACTCTGGTTCAAAGGTGGTGCCAAAGTGGAAAAACCCATGCGTTCCCTCAAAGTGTGCCGTGTGACAAAGGACCAACGGGTCGCAGATGAGTTGGGCAAACTGCAACCAGAGCATCGCCAGTTACTGGTCAATCAACAGCCACTTTCTTTTATGAAACACGGCAGCCTGTAGGGTTGGTCAACGTTGCAAGCTGTGGCGCGGTTGCTTGCTTTCTCAGGGTAAATCAGCCAGCCCGGAGGCCATCCATGTCGGAGGCCCTCCATGGCACTCTTCGATTGAGTTCCATAGCGAGTGTTTGAACTCCAGCGGAGTTGGCTTCCTCATTTGCACATTGGGAAAATTGAAGGATTGGGTGTATTTATATCTGCGCCCCCTCCCTCTTGCGTGTTCCTAACCTCGGTGAAGATAACCACCACCATCTATCTACGTTGCCCCCGGGTCATTCTATTGCTCAATTCATCAAATTAGTTATTTATAACGGCTAATTTCGGTGTAAAATCATTGATTTCTTGTGCTTCATCGATTTTCATTGGCACATTCGCTCGTGGCTATGATCCCATACATTTTGGATCGCCCTGCTCTCGGGCAAGTCACCCCTCTTGGCAGCCTTTATGACGCCAGGAGTGATACCTTCATTCCGCTTTCACTGTTCAAGAACACCCTGCCCGAGGGTGCTGTGGAAACCACAAAGGCCAATTCCACCAAAACTAGATACAGCGAAACCGATGCTTTCAAGCAGAAGTTCGAGGCTTTTGGGGTCAATGCCGAACTCGGCGCAAGCTTCCTCGCTGGCCTAGTTAAGGTTGACGGATCTGGTTGCTATCTGTCAGAGACAAGAAATTCCGACCTCGTGATGCAGTCTTCAATGCATTACAGTATCACGACTGTTAACGAGACGCTCAATCTGACCGCTAGCGGTCTCAAGGATTGTCTCGCATTCGACTTCTTGGACCATGACTGTGCCACCCATGTGGTTACTGGCATCACCTGGGGTGCTAGCTGCGTCATTGCAGCTAAACGTCAGGTTCTCATGTCCGAGGATAGGCGACAGATCGCTAGCGAGATGGAAGCCCAGTTCAGCTGCCTCAAATCCGTGGATGTCAACAGGGAGGCGAAGTCCGACATCACATGCGACAGCCACGGGCGGAGTACCGATCAATCCGTCAAGATTGCCATCTACAGTGACGTTATTGCTGATGATGGCGAGCCTCCCGATTCTACAAGCGCCGAAACCTTTATGAGGAATATGCCAAAGTACATTGCATCAACAAATGATGGGAAGGGCAAACCTCTCATTTACACTCTCATGCCGCTTTCGATGCTTGCAATGCTCCGTATTATTGACATCAAGGCGGATATCACGTTGCACCCAGTCAGTGCCACGTGCCTTGACACGTCCATCCATATGTTTGACGACCTTCAAATTTCCCGGCTACAGCTGTACGACTACCACCGTCGCATCCAAACGCACCTCACTGTCATTCCACCCGACCACTTGAGAGCTGTTGCAAGTCTCTTAAAAAAAGTTGGATGCTTCCGAGATTGTGCACAGGGCACAATATGCGGATGCTTTGAAGGACGTTAGATCGGGGAGAGCCGACATCAAGCAACTGGAGGACTTTTTGGAAAGAATGTGCAATGAAGCCACATCGGCTCAGCGCGTCAAGTCTATTGCATCATTCGGAGATAAAATGGACTTTGTGGACTTGGTCACAGGCGAAGGGGCCCGATACGTTGGATACAAGAGCCAGAGTCTCCACAACCTACTCATGGAGAACGAACACGACGATGCATATATCATGTGTTTTAACGAGGAGCTCCGCGACCACTCCGAAACATGGAATGAAACCATGAAAGTACTTCTCGAGTTGCTCCGAAGCGGTTCGCAGGATAAACTCATTGTTGTGGTGGATTGCGATGCTACCCACGAACCTCTGGAGAAGGTCTACATCTCCCAGATGCGCAGGCGTCGAGTCATCATTGAAGATGTCATTGAGCAAAGAAAGACACTGGAATCAAGCTGTGTCATGAAATATAGAAGACTCGCTCTTGATCGGACTATGACATCCAAGCCATTGCAACGAAGAGCTGTGAAGATTCCTTGTCCTCAGAGGTCCTGCGACCGTACGCTGTTACCGAGCTGGATATGCAGTGTCTGTTGTTCCATGGTGGAGTACGGCCATGTGGATGACTTTCTCTACTGCGATTGCGGAGCGTGTCCCTATGATCAGTGGGAGCATCAATGCAAGAATCCGAAACATGGATCTTCTTGGGCCAAGCATGATAGTCAAGATCTTCTCGAACTTCTCCAGCAACTGGAACCATTCGAAGAATTGAACATTCTCATCCTAGGCGAGACTGGCGTCGGGAAGTCAACATGGATCAACGCCTTCATCAACTATTTGACCCATATGTCTCTCGAGGAGGCTCTCGATGCTGACGCGTTGAAATGGGTAATCCCCTGTCATTTTCAAACCCAAATGTTAGAGCAAGGGAGATTCATTCAGAAAAAGGTATCCATTGGTACTAGCAACGGCGAGAGCGACGGCTCAAGCGGACAATCGGCGACCCAGGAAACTTCGGTCTATACGATCGATATCGGGAACACCAGAGTCCGTCTAATTGACACTCCAGGGATTGGCGATACCAGGGGAGTCGACCAGGACAACAAGAACATGGTGGACATTCTGAAGGTCCTACGGAGCTACAGCAAACTCCACGGAATTCTTATCCTCCTTAAGCCCAATGCACCTCGCCTGACGACGCTCTTCAGATTCTGCGTCAAACAGCTCTTGACTCACCTGCATCGAAACGCTGCAAATAACATCGTCTTCGGCTTCACCAACACACGAGGATCCAATTTCAAGCCCGGCGACACCTTTAGACCCCTAGAGAAGCTGTTGGGAGAATATAAGGAATCTAAAATGGGTCTCTATGAGCACAATGTCTACTGCTTTGATTCCGAAAGCTTCCGCTTCTTAGCCGCCCACAAGAAAGGGATTGACATGGGATTCATCGAGGACAACGCCCGAAGCTGGGAGCACTCAGTCGCTGAATGCAAAAGGTTAGTGAGTTATTTTCAGGGCATTCAGCCACATCAGGTCCGAAATACACTCAGCCTCAATGAAACTCGCAACATCATCACTCGGTTAACGGAACCAATGGCCATAATTGCCCAAAAGATTGCTAGCAGCATCAAGGTCAATGAAGACCAGATCGAGGAGCTCAACAAAAGGAAGCTCACCCGGGCAGAGCTTGAACAGAAGTTATTCGTGCAGAAAGATAGCGTTGAGTCCTACGAAGTTGACATGCCACGAACTGTATGCACACACTCCTCATGTGTTGAGCTCCGCAGTGGCTTCAACGGAAGGGATGAGACGACCATCATTTACAAGACCATGTGTCATAAGCCGTGCTATCTTTCTGGTGTGCCACTGAGGAAGAAGGGCGATCCGAATCTTCAAAATTGCGGTGCAATGGACTCAGAAGGGATGTGTCTATGCGGGCACAACTGGATGGATCACATGCATATATGTTACGACTATCGCGAAGTGACAAGCAGGTATCAAGACGAGGCCGTTGCTAAGGATCTCACCGCCAACGCAACTGACATCGAGGTAAAGGAGGAGGCGATAAAAATAAAGGAGATAGCGATCGAGGAGTACAAGCTCGAGCACGCGCAGGTTCAAGAGGCAGGGATCCAGTTTGGTTTCTTCCTAAAGCGGCATGCCATCACTCCCTACAACGATGCAACACTTGAGTACATCGACATGCTCCTCGACCAGGAAAATATAAAGGTTTCAAGCGGTGGAAGGAAGCAGAAGTGGGACGCTCTTCGCAAGTATCGTGCTGAGCACGTCGAAAAGGTCAAGGTGTTGGAAGAAGCTATGAGCAGGGGCGAAAGTGGTCAACTCCTTGACGACGCGGGAGTGCGCCAGCTGATTTCCACATTGTATGGCTTGCCACATTTCGGAAAGGACCTTGAAGGCATTGCCAACACCAATGAGCGGGCTGCTGAGGCGACATATCGAGAAAAGACGTCCAATATCTCAGCCGGTGCCCACTGGCACAGAAAGAGCCAGTCCAAGTCCAAGGGCAAAGAGAAGCAGACCTACTATGGCTCAAACGGGACTTTTTCGGAACGAAGATTGTATGAGGAACCACAGAAAGGCGGGTATGCTGAGGCCTTGCCAGAGTCCTCCGGCCAATCACTCAGAGTCTCGTTGCAGTCTTCCAACACATCTGTTCACCCACGCCCCCAAGATGCGAATGACCCGTCCCTTTTTGGAGGACTTTATAAATGGAGTGCAATCCCGATGGTTTCCTCGATAAAGCGGCTTTTTTCCTCCTAGTTTGGACCATCAGGGCGATTTGGATATGGTGTCGTGATTTCGTCTGTCGTTAACATGATTGTCAATTAACTTGGAGAGGATACGATACTCGGTCATTACCTTTATTGCAAACTTCAAGTTTACTGAAGCAATCCTCTATATGTTGTGGCTACAGCTGATGAGATCATAAACATGAAAATATCCAGTAAGTCGGACTTAACTGCGCTGCATTCGCTTTCGGAGTACTGGCAGCATGGTCGTCCGCTCTGGCTAATACCCCTCGTAAACAAACGGCGGCGCCTCAAGTCGCTAGTTCATGCCGCTAAATGTGATCGATTGACTGATTGGCCGAAAGAGAGGCTGGAGCATGGAACGATTGGTCAACCCGGTTTGGGCGGCCGCCTGGATGAGATTCTAGACACTGGTACATATACGATGTGAGTATACTTGATACCGCAGACATCGGTAGTTTACATTGTCCCCCTATGTTTTCGGTGTTATTGTCGATGAGTATTGCTACTCGCACACAAATACAAACTTGAGCCCCTCAATTTTAGCTAAATCATGTCCATATACGTCTTTAACCTAAGGGCGAACTTTTGTTAGCAGGGCTAAAAATAAACAAAATAAAAGGCCGTATGAGGATAAATAAATATTAATAATCAGTCTCCCTGATGAAATGCTATGTTAGGTGTACTACTAGTAATTCTCTTCGAAGCAGCTGGAATGGATAGTGTGAATGATAATAGTCTTGCTGATATGCCTGCAGTTTGGAGAAAGTGGCCACATAGCTGCATAGACTCCTCCTGCAGGGGAGGCGCCTTCGCCACCTCAGAGCCACGAAACAGGATTCCACGTTTCCGAAACCCAGATTGGCGACTTTGCCCTAGTGCTACATGAGCCCTGACCGAGCCTCGTTACCAGGCCGATATCCGGTGACCAACTTGATGCAATACAACCCGCCAACCGTCCATCGTGAATGACGTGGAACTGCATCTATGCGGGGAAAGTGGTTGCACTGGCTTCAGCGACTTCACTTTGACAACGGAATATCGGAAAGTTCAGGTCCATCACCTGACTATGCTGCAACAAAGTGGGCTGAGCTCTCATGCACCGTGTCGTACAGCTTGTTGTACTGCTTAAGCATGCGTTTTCTAGCTTGGGCGGAGTATTGGCGGTTGGGCGTGAGGCGCAACCTGGGGACGCCTTCCTGCAACCTCTTCCGTTGGAATCGAGGATCCTAAATTTACCCACCAAACTCTGGCAACAATCGTAAGAGAGCCAGTTCTGTTTCAAGTCAGTTGATGGCTACAAGCAAGCTCCACCGCTTGAGGTGCAAGCTCGCTTGCGCTAAACCGAGGCTGAAGTGAGTCCTGACATCGTGATAGAACCCCGCGCGGTGTGTTTACCAACTTCCAATTCGGATGTATGTCTTGCTCCTGCATTCTTGGAAGCCGGTCGGCAAAGCTCCTCCCATTGAACTTCAATCCTCTCCGAGAAAACACCACCGTTTGAACGCCCCTCACCATCTACCACGCCACCGTTATTCACCGCCACGATGAAGCACTCCATCCTCAGTAGGGACCCAGACGCGTCCCGCAGCGAACGATTTCCTAACTTGAACAGTTTTCTTCGCTCTGGCCCTGGAGGAAAGTGGCGTCTATGGCATTCACGACTCGAAAACCCCTATCCTCAACCCGGCATCGTGCTTCCCAGGCATGATCTGGTGTAGAGATCCTCCATACAACTACCGCTGCGATACGACCGCGCGCCTCCTCCAAGACCGGGTCCACAACGAATGCGAGGACAACTGCAGCTGCCGTAACATGGAGTCGCGCTTCGAGGCTCCATCAACCACGGAGACGGGAAGGGCCGAGGCGAGACAGCTGGATCCCTGCAAGGCGTTGTGCGCATGGGGCCACGGCTGGTGTCAGGCCAGGCCGTACAATTACCGATGTGATGTTAGAGGCAGACTTCTCCGGGATAAGGGACATGGTGGCTGTGATGATTCATGCTGGTGCGGATGTACAGATGAGCTCTCGGGGTTATCTCGCTGGCGCCCAGTTATCAAGATAGAACTATGACAGATTTTAACCATCAGCAGGAAAGGAACGAGACTGGGGGACTCCTGGACAGCTCGACATGAACAGAGCTAAGCATAGTATTGGTTTGTGAATGCCTTGGGCTCAAACAAATAAAAGGGTATTCGCTCGTCTATGATACATAGTCTATCATGGGCAGATCCTGTTTCAGGATTTGAAGTTTGGAACAAAACAAAGCCCAACGCGCCGTCTTAAACGATAATAGCAATATTAAATATCCAGCTTTTCTTGAGCTCACCAAATTACTTGGACTCAAAGGTACCTTCTCCATCGGAAGTCTGGCGTGAGTTGACGAGCATGGCCTTCTCGTTGAAGACAAACCCGGGGTGCCCGATGCACAAACAGAAGACGGCGATGATAATGAGGCTATTCCAAAGGTCAGCAGGATTCTCGGGCAGAATCAGGGGTTTCACTTACACTCCCTCTAGGCCGATAAAGAGACCTTCATCGGTGATGACAGTCGAATCCTGGTATCCCTCGCTCAGCTCGTAGCATCGGTAAGCGCATCGGCCAAGAATCATGAGGACGGCGGCGGCCAAGAAGCCGAAGAAGAGTCGCATGCGCGAGCTGAGGGCGTTGGTGGGTTTAGAGCGGAAGTATCGGATCAGGTAGTCGGTCATGAGAACACAGAATACGAAGAGGACGATGACCTGGAGGGCGAGGCCGGCCATGGCGATGTCGACGCCATTCTGGCTGGAGCCCTCACTCACGGTAGACAAGGCACCACCGGCGGCTTGGAGCGTCAGGCAGACCATGTCTGCGGGGATGAAGATCCACCAGATGAGATTAGGCTTGATACGGGAGACCTCAGGAGCTAAGTATTGGATGCTGTATCATGGGGTGTGGTCAGCGCAGCTGTAAAGGGGAGGGGCATCGGCATGCTCACGTCTTGGCCAGTGTTACGTAGATGGCAGCAGTGTAGAAGACGGGGCCGCTCGTGACGAAGACGATCTGGATCATGAAGCCCGGGAACGAGAAGGGATTGTAATGCATGAGGATGCGGCCAATGTATCCGATAATTTCGACGATGCAGCCGAGCATCATAAAGACCATGTACCACCAGGCACGCCAGCGGAAGCCGAGGTAGACGTGGACGCCCATGGCGATGGCGTAGATGACGATGAAGATGATATTGGCGGCCAAGTTGGGCTGGTACTTGTAGACGCTCCATTCTATGGGGCAGAGGTCGAGGGTGCAGTTGCCATCGGGGCCGAAGATGATGACGTTGCCCGGAAGTTGGGCGTCGGAGGACATGAGGGCGGTTTGGGGGAGATGGGAAGATTAGAAGATTAGGGGTCGAAGGACAGATGGTATGATGAGAAAAGGCTAGGGTAAAGCTAGAAACGAAAAGGTAGAACCGAAAAAGGTGTCCCAGATCCGGTGGCTTTCGGATGGAGCTTCGGATGGAGCTTCACGATGTTTGTTGGTGTTGGCGACGGGTGTAAGCCAGATTCAAGCTTGTCCTACGACGGGAAGCCCAAACGATATATATGTATACAGATGCAGATAGAGGTGGGATCGAAGTAGAAGTCGCCGCCCTCTCTCACTCGCATTCTCTTAAAAAAGGATTGACTCCCTTGCGCGTCGTATCTTGCTGCTGATACGCCTGGCCCGCTCCCTGCAATAACGTGGTGGATGGATGGGTGCATGTCAGGACAGACGGGCAGGTCATTCGCACTCGCTTGTGCAACCCGTTACGGAAACGCATTCGAGGCGGGGCCAGCGGCCGGCCTATAGAAACGAGCGCGCGCGCACTGAGATGTGTTTGTTCAGTGGGCCTGGGGCTGTGCTCCAGCGAGTCGACCCCCTGGGGAGGGAATGCTGCAGGGCTGAGAGGGACGGATAGCGGTCCAGTGGACCCCTAGGGGACCACGGCCCGCTAAAAGATGGCCAAGAGCCAGAGGGTGTGCTGCGAATGCGAGTGCGAACCATCTGGCCAACCAGAGCGCGGCGCTGCGTGTCGTTTCACCTGGAAGATGGGGATGCTGCATCTACAGGGGCACGTGCGCCCTGCAAAGACGTTGGAGAAGCACGATGGAGACGATGGTCGCCGTCCACTACCCACTGTCAGATCGATCAATGACCAGGACTCTAACCTTGTTGGTGACTTTAATTCCTCATCGCGCTTATTTGGCAGCTGGCGAACTGGTAGCTATGGATGCACAGCGAGCTGGTGTTTCCAGCGCTGTTCTGATCCATCCCCAGACCCACTTGTTCGTCTCCCAGTGCGAAAGTCGATGACGACTACACTCCAACACCGGCCTCAGATTCCCCCGAGACGCTGCTAGTTTCCGCTCTTAGCCTCGACCTCGCCTCCACCCTCATTTGATGCCACGACAACGCCAGTTGCGAAATATCATGAACCTCGAGAGTCGATGCGTTGACGGGGTGGCGGCGCGCTTGCCGTAAGAGTCATATACTCAGCTGAACAGTCACTTTAGCCACCCTCCAACCAACCCCTTCTTTGTGTGTTACAACGCGCGTGGACGATTCCACATCAAACCAAGATGCGCTGGATTCTTTTCAAACCTTCGCCCAAAAGGCGGAGTTCTTGCCGCCACCCTCATGCGATGCTGACCTCACTCAGCACCTTTTCCCTCCTGTCAGCGGCCCTGGACGACCGCCACAGGGGACTTGGCACACAATTGTGTATATCAAAATATATCTGCCTTGGCGCAACTGAAGAGTTGCTTTGTGTATGGCTGCCTCGTGCTATTCCGCTCCGTTTCAAATCGGAGAGGGCTTCAGCTTGTACACACGGCTGCAGGCTTCCGGCGGAATCCCGCTGCAAGGTCCTTTGTTCAACAAGGACTTTGATCAAACAGCTCCTCCCGAGACACGGGCCGTCAGGTATCGCGTATTTCTCGTATAGCTTAGTGTTTGCTGTCCCGTAAGCGTAGGGTAACATCTCGCACCCCATACGAATAACACCGACAGAGTCATGCCGGGGGCTAAATCCATTTGGCGGGGAATGTCATGTTCGACAGGGATATCATTTCTTCACCATGGCTCTTACACGGGTCGAAAAATAGCTTCTCTTTTGGCCAATGGATGAGCCATGGCTTTGGGCTTCGTATTCATCTGTGCTAAGATCATTCCTGGCGAGGCAATGACGGCTCGCGTATATCCAATCCAAGACGACTGCCAAATCAACACAATTCTTAAAGCTCAAGCACATACATCGTGAATTCAGGGTCATGGCGAGTTCCTTAGTGTTTATTCTGAAGACACTAGTTTACGCTGAAATGCCCTCTTCTCTCTCAATCTCCTCCTTGCTGGGAGACCATTTATCTTGGAGGCTCTTATCCAGGCTGACTTCATAGACGCTCTTCTCCCACCACTCACCCCAGCTCGTCAAGAATATCCGCTCCGGGTCCTCGGGTAGGTCATCTCGCGTAAACGCCCGGAGAACACTCTCTGCGCCTGTAGTATATGTCAACGACGTTGTCCCTGTATGCATTCTCCAAGTCGACTTACCTGTGGGGACGGATTTTGCGTCCGGCATGTTAGCAGTTAGCGTCATCCCGCTGCCTCTGCCAATCCCAGTGCCAGGGATCAAGCCGGGCGAGACCGCAATCACATCGTTCGTGCCCGCAAGGTGCCGGCGCCACCAGTGGGCTGTGAGAAGCTGCGTGAACTTGGAGTCGGGGTAGATGGTTCGTCCCGATGTACCTGAGCCGCCCTTGAGGTGCTCATCCAGGACACCTGTGCAGTGTGAGAAACGCTGATCATCAGAGAGGGCAATTAAATGGTAACTCACTAGGGTCGGGTACGTTTCGAATCGCACCGGAAGATACAACCACGATGCGGGACTTGGACTCAACCAACTTGTCTCGAAGAAGATGGATAAGGTAGTGTTGTGCTACGATCGTCGCCCTGTGTCAGAAAAGAGGACTCCGGAATGTGATTGAGGTGGCGTGACTTACAGAGACTGTTCACAATGTACGACTCGCACCATTTGGAACCATTAGGACCCGGCTCCTCTGCACCGTTGGTGATGCCGGCGTTCAGCAGCAAGTAGTCGATCTTGCCCTGGCCCAGCTTATCCAGCGTCTGCTCAGCAAAAGACTTGACGCCCTTGAGATCAGCCAAATCTAGCGGCAAGATGGTTGTGCTGTTGGCCGCCTTGTCAAATTGGAGGCCATCAATCGCAGATTGAGTACTGGACGTATTTCTGGCTCCGAGGATGATCTTGTACGGCTGAGCCTGCTCGAGGAGTTGCTTGAGCGCTTCAAAGCCCTGGTACCGCCGATTAGCTTAGCGTGGGGGATTGGAGGGAGGGAGGTCTGGGCTTACGATGCCGGATGTCAGGCCAGTGCCGACGACAGTCTTTGCGAGAGAGGCCATGATGGAATGAATGGTAAACTGAGGCTGAAGGTGAGATGCCAAGCAGTAATTATGTCGATTTAACAGTCTGAGCCGCGCTTTATGACACTTTATAAAGTCGAGCTTGCAGCGGGGTTAGCGGATATAATAAGCCACCGGGACACGGAAGTCAGATATGATGCGGACTGCGGAGCGGAGGGCGAGTGAGAATAGGGTCAACGCGTCAGAAATCTGTAGCCTGAGCTGATGTAATCACAATTGAATTATTAATCGACTGAAACATAGGCCTGGGACTTAGGGTTTGAGGTGCTTCGGATTGACACGTTCGCGACGATTGTTGAGCGGGCACCAACGAGATAGGACGACTGGCGCCCGGTTGCAGCGTGTTATTTATGTTCCTTGCCCGCTGCCAACCAATCAGCACATCATGAAGAGATCAGATTTCAACGTATTTCGGGGGACGCGGGAGCAAGAGTCGGGATTCTCTTCGGTGCCGCAAGAACCGGTGCCCCCGCGTCATCGCAACATCACAACTAGGCCGCCCCAGTGAAGCTCACGTCTTGATCCAGCTAAACTCACGGTGCGGTCGCTGCCAACAGGAGCTCTTATTCTCCACGATGTACATGGACGCCAAATCCTGGACCTTCTCATCCACACCTACGACTTCTTTCAGCAGTGGCAGACGCGCCTCCTTCTTCTGCATGAATTCGTCGACATGCTCATCGACATCAGAGTTCTCGCCTTTCTCATACCCATAGAGGCGCAGGTATTCTAACGAGGGAGGGAGCGCGTCGATGAGCCTAAAGGGCGGCTGCTCCATCAGCCCACTGCCCTTTTTAGGACCCAGTAGCGCCTTGACGCCAATGTTGAGATTTGTCATCACCTTATAGTCGTCGAAGGATCCCATGGTGAGGCCGTACCCGTATTTGCGATTGCTAGGTAGATCGAGCAGAGCCCGGGGCATAGGTTGGTGTTCTAGACGTCGGACAAGGGACAACAGAGTAATGGGTTGATCGGATGAGTGCTCCTCAGGTCAGAGTCAAGATCCTCGCAATCCGTATTCTTGTCGGGGATGGAATTGTCTATGTCAATATCCAGCACCTTGAGCGTCTCCCTGTGCCTCGACAGATGTTCGCCAATGGTTCTTGGGCAAACTGAAGCGCTCTCTCCATGAGTATAGATCATGCCACCAAATGATAGAGTGAGCTCTTCCAGCTGCTCGGGTGCCTGTAATATCATGGCAAGGTCTTTGCTTGGGATATCGGCATGGGTAATGCTGATTTTCTTGATGGCCGAAGCACGTTGGGGAAGCGTTTGGGCACCGCCTTCATAATCCCCCACTCCATCAAACACGACCGATTCCAGCGCAGGGAGCCGGCAAACGTAGTTGAAGTATGTCTGATAGTTTAGCAGCCCATATTCTGTCGCTTCACTTTGCCAGGACGTGCCAGTGATGATTTCGACCTGCTTCACGTTTCGCAATCCCGGCCGAGGAATCCCATTCATTCCCGATAGCAGGAGGTATAACCGCAGGGGTGATGCCCGCCATCCCAATTTTCCCATATACAGAGTGGCGATGTTTCTGCAGAGCGAGAGCAGGATTGTCGACGCAGTGTTTGCAAAATCCCGTTCGTGTCCGTTGCGCTCTTTCGTCGACTCCTCAACTTCGTCCCCCCTCAGTTGCCGCTTCTTCCATTCCAATGCCGGCAACATGACTCCGAGTGCCTCATCCCCAAGACCCATGCCACGAAAATATGCCTCGATAGAAGCGTGTGCATCATCATCTACTTGATGACATGATACCTCGGCTGTTGAGTCTCCACCTCCGAGTAAGTGGTAGCACGGCCATCCGTCGACGTCGATCGCAAACTCCACAACCGAATCGGCCAGGGACGGGCGCCCTATGTATGCGATAATAAGTGGATACAGAGATTCAATATCTCCCTGTTCAAAGATGCGAATCCTTCTAAATGAAAGGGGATCCTCAGTCCGAGGCTTTTGTGAGAGAGGCGCAGAGTCAGATTCGTCATTGGAATGTGGATTCGGATGCGACGCCATCTCGACAATGTTAGTCGGCAAGGCTCTATGGAATCGAATTGGTGCAATTGATGAAGTTGAACGAGAAAAGGACCAGAGATGGCCAAGTCATAAACAAGAGAACAAAGGTTGCGGATGACAGAACGGGTGGCTGGATCAAGCCTAGATCACAAACTTAAATAGCTGTTCGGCTGGGACGATTGGTTGCATAGAGAACACCATGTCACGCACCAATTCCTGTTGGTTCAGAGCTGGCGGTCGTTGAAACGGCTCGCTGCTTCATAATTAATGTCAATGGTATCACTGTACGCTCACCTGGTGATCCCTGAGCGGTGTCTTCCGACGCTTCTCTGAGCCCGAGTACCGACACGGTTTTCCGTAGCATGCAAATTAATATGCGATTCTTAAGGTAAAGGAGCATTACTCCACGAAATCCAAACGACAGTAAGGGGGGAATAATTAAGAGTCCGACAGGACCGTATGATGCAATATTGGACCATAGATCACAGAGTGCATCGCTAACGTTTGACGACTTTATCGTCAATTGCAAAAAGGGCCCATGCTGGCCATGCTGATCCACAGCTTTCTATTTCCGACCCAAACTGACCAGCCCACAACTAAACGAAATCCTTAATCCTTTTAAATCTCCTTGGTCTGCAGAGCCTCGGGGAGCAGAGCAACCTTCTCCTTGAACAGCTTCTCGGCATCAGCCCACACACGGGACGTAGCGCGCTCGTTCAGAGTCAGCAGGGACTCCTTGAGACCCTCGCTGAAAGCCTCGCTGGACTCGCGGGGCAGCATTGAGGGCAGGTGGTCGATGCTGATAACGGACAGAGGGGCCGTGTTCTGGTCATCCTTGACGACAACGGGCACGGTAGGCTCGTCGAAGGTGGTGTTGATGGAGTAGATAGGGATAGGGTTGTGGGGGTTGGTGGTATCGCAAGAGACGTCAGTGACTACGCTCAGGTTACGGCCAGCCTTGGCCAAGAGCTCGTCGTTGACGAAAGGAGGGATGGGCTTGGAGAGGTAGATCTACTCGCTTGTTAGTCATGAACGAGAAAACGATAATAGAGTACTTACGGCGTTGAGGAAGATGTCGTGCTGGGCAATCTCCTCGTAGGGACCTTCGCGATCCTTGGTCTCGTTGAAGTCCCATCGGGTAATGCTCTCATCGGCAATTCCAGCCTTGATGAACAAATCGACGGCACCGGAACCACAGCGGCCAAGAGCACCAAGAACCATGGCGGTGGGCTTGCGTCCGAGGACCTTCTCACCGGCGGCGACATCCTCGCGGATCTGGGCAACGAGCTCATCCTCGTTCAGGTAGTAGCCGCGACCTTCAGTGAAGGTTGACACAGCAGGGAGCTTCTCGCCAGGGTGGGTCAGCTGCCACGCCCAGGTCTTGATGCCCAGAGCGGCACCAGTGAAGCCGGCGTGGTAGCCGAAGGCGCTGACTCGGCGGCCAACTTCGTCGACGAGGAACTCGAGATCGTAAAGGGTCGAGCCACCACGGGGGAATCGGCCTAGGACGTGCTCCCAGCCACCTTGGGTCTTGTAACAGTGGGCAAAGGTAATACCGTGGGGGTTTTAGCACAATGGCGATGTCGATCGCAGAATGGAGAGCTTACTGGTCGTTCTTGAGAGGGAAATCCTCCTCGGGGATCTCCTTGAGGCCAAGAATAATAGTTCCGGGGGCTGCATCAGGCCAGACACCGCTGGGGACGAGGGTAGCTCCAGCAGCCTCGTATTCCGAATCCTCGAAGATGCGCTTGAAGTTGGGGTCGGTGGAGGATCGCTCGACGGAGATGGGGTAACCGGCGTCGACGAGGGTCTTGATGACGGCGGGAGAGAAGGAGCGGTGCTCGAGCGGCTTCTGCTCGGCACGGAGGAGAATTGAAGGGTAAGACATGATTGCGGTTGACTGGATTCCCGGGTAGGTGTTAGCAATTGGACGGGATTTGGTGTGGTGATGGTGGTGATGCGATGTGGTGATGCGCCGGGAGGCAGAGTTGCGGATGCGCCAGCTCACCGCCCCACAACGGAGACGAAGAGGAGGGGTAAAAAGAGCCAATTGACTCGACAGCGGGAACTTCATGCAGCACTTACCAATCTGACGATTAAAAGAGTTGAGGTGGTGGTATAGTCGCAGATAGAAGCACTGGCAGGAAGTTGTGTCTGGAAATCGGATGCTTTTAAAAGCTTCCCTTCTGAGTCACAGAAGCAATTGAAGCTCGACTCCCGGCAAAACCTGGCCCCGCTCCCGCTCCCTGACCTCCCCGCGGTGGGGGTGCCATTTTTTTCAGATGATCTAGTTAGGCTTAGTGAGGGGCAATTGCGTGCGGAATCGGGCTCGCGTCACCCATCTCAACCCCGTCATAGGTCGCCAATGTTACATTCAACAGCTTGGGCCAGCTTTTTCCCAGACCGAGAGTCATAACTGCGGTAATCGGAACTACTCTATGACTGTCTAAGTGTGTGTTTACGCAAGCTCTATCCCTGAAATACCGCTTGGAGCCCCGAACACCACATAGAGAGACATTCTGATCTGACGCCCAGGTGCAGACCCACATGGCTGCACGATTAATGACATGATTCAAAATTCGACGTCTGAGTCTCAACCCGACCCATCCCGGAGTTCACGTTTAAGGGGGTATTGGGATCCCTCCAGATGGCTGTATTATCTAACAATACTACACCGCTCTCTGTCTAGGTTCTCTAACTCCACTCTTCATTTTGTTGCCCTTGAATCAAGCAGTCTCAGTGTGAGCCGCTGTCTCCTCGTCGTCATCAATATTCTTGAGACCACCAGTGCGCCTGGCCGCTTCGACCTTCTCCTCGAAAGTGACTCCAGCCTTGGCGCTGCGCCATGCGGGGATGTTGCTCTCAAATAGGAGGTCAACCTCTTCCAGAGTCTTCCTTGAGGTTTCCGGGTAGGAGAAGAACGCGTGGAAAGTCATGGCAATGCAAAAGGTTCCAAAGATCATGTAGGGCTTCCACTGGATGTTCGTGAAAGCCGGCGGGACAAAGAATGCCAGCGCGAGGTTGAAGCTGTTGGACGTGTCAGCAACTCATTTGAAGATCTGATCGTGGGAGCAGTGAACTTACATCCAGTTACCGGCAGCGGCAAGACCAACACCCTTGGCACGATACTTGAGCGGGAATACCTCAGCGCAGTAGATCCAAGCAACCGGGGCCCAGGTAAGACCGTACACGCCGACGAAGATGTATGCAAGTGCAATAACAGCCTTTGCGGGAGCGCCAGAGATGGACCATCGAAGAATGTCATTTCCTGCACACCTGGTTAATTTTGGAGCACAATTGTGGGACGGGAATGCTTACCATCTACGCTGTCAACAGCATGTCCATAAGAAGCCATGATGGCACCACTGGCGAAATGAAGAACACCACAGGTGGCTGCTCCGCCGATGAGAAGCCATCTGCGGCCAAGGCGGTCGATGAATGGCAACACTGCTCCTGTAGTGACGAGGAAAATGACGTATTGGATGATGGAAGATGTCAGAGCAACGTTGCCGCTCTAATAAATCGCGTTAGTCTATTATGTTTCGTTTGTCATGGTATAGGGGACATATTTACCATTCCGGCCATGTTGAAGATGTAGACGAGGTAATAGAGCATGACGTTGCCACCCCTGCCTCAAAGTTAGCGCATCGTCCAGCTTAAAAGCCAACTGAAGTGAAAACTTACAAAAGCTGCTGCCAAATCTGCACGCTGACACCGACCATGGTGCGCTTCCAGATTTTGGGACCGAACAGGCCCAGGTATCCAATGTCTTTCGACTCTTGAGCGATGCGGACGGCCTCCCGGACCTCTTCCATCTCAGCGATGACGACGGGACTATCCAAGTCGCCGCCTGCGTGGAGGTGGGCGAGGTTGAAGTGAGCCTCTTCCCAGCGGTCATGCGACGCAAGCCATCTGGGAGACTCAGGGAAGAACAGGAGGCCGATGAAGAGGAATAGGCCTGGGATGGCCTGGATACCCCAAGCGATGCGGAATGCATTAGGGCCATCAATGTTGATAGAGCATCCGTACGAGATCAGATACATGATCAGAATACCTTTTATCGTCAGTCATGGAATCTCCCATCGTCAGGATTGTAGCTTACCCCACTCGATTGACCATTGCTGGATGCCGACCACACGACCACGGATTTCAGAGGGAGCCAACTCAGCAAGATACACAAGAACCTGCGAACTAGTAATACCGACTGCGAGACCACTAACAATGCGGCCTCCGATGAGGTGGCCTACGTTTTGGGCCGAGCACTGGATAACTGCACCAGCGATCCAGAAACCACAAGCAATCATGAGTGCCTTGCGACGACCAAGTCGATCAGCAAGAACACCAGCAGCCAGGGCGCCGACAAAGGAACCGGCCGACATAGAGGCAGTGATTCCACCCTGTTCGGTCGAATCTGGATGGTTGAAGTACTCGAGGTATTGGTCGGAGCCGATCCAGGCACTCATAGAACTGATGTCGAAGCCGAAGAGCATGCCGCCAATGGTGCCAATGGCGGCAAGCGCTACATGACTGTGTTAGTCAATGGATAGAGATGTTTTAAGGCATTTTTCTTACCGTAAATGTTCCAAATTTGATACATGGCGAAGCAAGATGTCGCTCACTGTACTGGTTGGAGGTTCTGTTGAAGGAAGGAGAGGATTGATGCTGATCAGTCACAAAACTCCAGATTCTGGACATGATGTTTGATCCTTATAAAGACGAGGAAGCTTCAGGATGGCTACAAGGATCGCTCAGTCAGTGGAGTGGTCCTAGAAGCGCACGTATAATGTTGCAGCTTTCGATGGAGCCCTCCAGCTCGACTCAGCGTCATCCACGGTCCCATTTCAAGCATCTGGGGCACCGCAACGGAGGAGAACGGGGCCCCAGGATCGCCCAGCTTGACTTCCACACTAAGATAGCGCCCGCAACTCGGCCAGTGTAGGCATGGCGTGTCGAACCTCAAGACCGAGTGGTTACGATGGGAGCCGCAAGGAATCCACCGGGGACGCCCGTCTAGATCCCCGCCTCGGGCATTGCCCGGAACACTGGCCAGGATCTTGGCCTGAGGACATTTTCAAGACCGACGCGCAAGGCGAGTCGCGTCTCATTTCTGTCTCGATGGATTCAGCCGCCGGGAGTGTTCGCATGAGCAGACATGGGTTCCATCCCGAATCCGGTGAGGCCACGAGGTGGCTTGAGGCTCAAATCACCGACCTGTTGGGTGAGGTTTTAGGTCGGCATTATTCCCGGAAATGATATCATTGTCAGCGGCAGCAGGCCTCCCTGTTTCATGCGATGTCACCCTCCCAGCACCAGCGCGCGCGTTTTGTTAGGTGAGCGACGGAGCCGCCACAGCCGGGAGCCGTGTGCCGGACGCCTCCTTACCACCGAAACGACTCCATCGATCAACATTTTGTCACAGAATAACCTCGGCGGCGAACCTGCTAGCAACGGTGGTTCATTATTGGAGCGCATCAGTTGTTCTGGAGGCTTTGATCGTCCAACGGCTTGTTCCACAGCGCCACCATCCTAGACGATTACGGGGCTCCACTCTGCCATCTCTGCATGTCCTTGTTCAGATGGAATTTGGGCTTCGCCATGAGCTTCAGGCTATAGATCCGAATTGTATCAGTGTCGAGGGAATTTCACCCTGGTCACGGGTACGGAATCACGCCCAGGGGCCTCCTGGTGGCCAAGACCGCTGGGCCACCATTGGGTAAACAGTTAGGCGGCAATGTGTCAACAGAATCAGGAACTGCAACAGTCGCGTGTTGCTGTGGGGAAAGGGCCGAGAATTTCGCCTAGTTTCCTCGTTCCCCGTGGTGTTGTGCTCGGGGTAAAATGGACCTGGGGGAGCAATCTTGGATGGGTGATCCGCATCCAGCACTCTTTGGTCGGACTTTTCGTGGAGATATCTGGGGCTCCCGTGGGGATATTTCGGCTCCTCTCACGATTAGACGACTTGAACGTGCGGCATTCTGAGCCACAGAGCAATTCTAGCTATTGATTCCTACCATAATTAAAGTATGTGAGACTTTTGGTTAGGTTTTGATAATGAATTTAGCCAATATTTGACTCGATCAACTACTAAGGCTTCGGAAGGTCCGGGCCATTTTGTCTCTAGATGGGGCAGCTTGCGTTCAAGAACACCTGTACAACCCCATCCGTAGCATCTGTGGCGCCAATAATGAAACACGCATGCCCTTATCTCCAAATTTCTGCATTCTCACTTCCAAAATGGGAATGATCGTTGCTTACTAGTGGTTTGTCCACCACGTGTGGTCCGCAGCTTTTCGAGTCTCACATGCGGCAACGGTTCCAGCCGTCATCGCGATTTCGGAAGAATACCCTTTATGCGAGCCTATCAAATCAATTTGGTCGACATGCTTGCAGGGGTGGTGGTGGTTTTTGAGTATATCCGGGCGATCCTCTAATCTCGAAGGGATCAGAGCCGTGGGTAAATGTCGCCCGATCCGACCGGCTCAAAGCCAAGGGTGAATCAACGTTTGTCAATAAACAAATTTAGGCCCGGTGTTCCTTTACAACTCATGCCGCACTTAATCGACAAGGAGTAAGTCTGGATGTTTCCGGAAGCCCAGTCCTCTCATCGAAAACTCGTCGAAAAATAGCTCTTGAGCGGCTTCCCCGAAATTACCAAACAGTGTGTTCCTGGGGTTTTCCTAAATGGCATAACATCTAGACATTAATTGACCAATCGCCTTGCCTAGGATAATCTGAATGATAGCGTGGGGAGACTCGCGTTCTGGCACAACCCAGGTTGCGCGTCATCACCCGATGTGAATGCCTGATGTTCAAGTATCATCCGCTGAGCGAAAGGTACCAATACCTCCACCTGCTTCAAATGTACATGCAAATGACTCTCATCTAAAGCCGAACTCTTTCGATGCGGGAATTAATATCCACATAATTGTACCCTGAGAATATTATAAACTTGACATTATACTTTCTCCAGCCTAAACTGACTGTACCAACCCAATCTGGGCGTCATTGTCACTGGATTTAGGCACATGTTATTCTTGCTTAATTAGTAATGATTCAACTTGTGTCAAATCTCTGACTTGATGTCGGTATGGTAGAGGTCTCCACTTACAACCAACACCAACACCAAACCCCTTTCCGAGCATCACTCCACACGACATCACCAGCTTCATCAAGTGGATTGACGATTGTTAGATCACCTAGAAAGTGTCTACCTACACCAACAATTTCCTAAAATCCCCATATTACCGTTATGGGCAGGATGAACGGCATCAAGCCCGAAGACAATACCCAAGATGAACTCGTCTTGACTCTCTCGACCTCCAAACGACTCCGTTGCTCACATTGGCTAACCAGGAAACACATTTTCCGATTCCAGTTCTTTCGTTAATCTCCCAAAGGAATTAGACTCCGCCACTCGAGGTGTGTAGACTATGGTGGGCATTAGTCTCAGAAGTGCCCATTACGGTGATCTTGAACGCGAGGTGCCCAATCTCGCCTAGTCAGAACTCAACATCCCAGCTGCCTACTCCGCCGCCCACTACACATCACGGTGAACTCGAGCGCGAGGCACGCGATATATGGTGTCGTCTACTCAGAATCCAGGTGTCGCATATCATTTAGTCGCCCACAACAATGAACCAGGCGCCCCCCAAACAAAATGCTGCGTTGACTGACCATCTGTAGAACTCAATGCCAACTTTGACCAGTTCGTTCGGCTGGCACATCTGGCCAAGCGGGTTTAGTCTCCAGCTATCCATCAGAAACTCAAGCCTAGGAAACAAGACGTTTCAACAACAGCAAGGCGAACGAGTTAGAGAACGACTCGGGCAAATTTCGCCCAGTTTCAATCCTCAGCAGTCCCCACCCCAACCAGACAACCAAAGATCTGCCTGATTCACCAAAACATGTCCACCTAGTTAGTCGTGTGCAATAACATTATCGCCCATGGCTAAGCCGCTTTTAATGCAAACAAACCAAGGTGGAATAAACATTATTGTCAATAAACCTTGGAATATCATTACCTGTTTATTCTCTTAGTGTTTATGTATAATTCGCGTCAGCTTAAATGCTGGGTAGGAAGGAATACTACGCAAGTTAAGAGGGTAATAAGTGCGAATAACAACACTCAACATAATAGGTGGAGACACACTCATACGAGGAATTCACTGGAAGCGCAAGCTCAAAGAGCATGATTCATCGGTAGCCCTCTCATAATCCGAGGTATAACATTTCTGTTGCAGTCAAGTTTGTACATGAAGAAGAAGGCGGCATCCAGGTGGAAGTCCGGAGTAAAGGCTAATTGAGCTGAGACCAAGTTTCCATCTAGACCAAGATTGTAATCGATACAAAACCGGTTGTCTAATCTATACACTTGGTATTTCAGGAACCATGGCGGCAGAGTACTAACAAATACTGCTCGTTCTCGGTAGTTTACGCGAAGTTGGAGGCGGCAGTGTACTGAGCATCGGGGGTGACGCCAACATTGCTGACCTTGATAACATCGCCAGTAGTGCTGGTGACCCGGATGTCCATGGTAGTCGCACCGAATCCGCTGGACTCCTCGAAGAAGTTGTAGTCCTGGCGGGTGGTTGACTGCCAGGTGCTGCCGCCGTCGGTGCTGACCTCGACGCTCTCAACAGGCACGTTGGCGTTGACGACTTGGATGCTGAACCAGTAGGCAGAGGTGCCGGTCTTGTTGTGCAAGATCAGGGGGGAGGTGATGCCGCACTTGACAAACTTGTAAGAGGTGTCGACGATACCGTCAGTGCCACCAACGGCAGTGAAGGCGTTGGGGAAAAGATCGAGGTGGCCGGCGTCGCACTCGGGGCACTGGTCAACAATCTAAAGCCAGAGTTAGTTTGAATCTCACTAGATTGACAACGGATAATTTACCATGGCAGTGATGGTGCCACTGGGGCCAGTGACCTCAATGCAGGCACCGCAGTGGGCGGCGCTATCCCAGATCTCTCCGGAGAAGGCAGTTCCGTAGATGCTGGAGGGAAGAGTGTAGGTGGTGAACATGCAGTTTCCGCCAGAAAGGTTTCCGCCGTAGAAGGTAGATGATCCCGAGACCGCCGAGGAGCTGAGGTACTCGCTGGACGAGGTATCGGTGGAAGAATCATCGGTGGTGGCGGTGCTGGTCTTTGCCGCAGCAGCACTGGAGCTGGAGCTGGAGGACGAAACGATCACGGCGGTGGCCAGAGTCGTCTGGGGGGAAGAGACGGAGATGACAGTGGATGACTTCTCCTCGACAGCGGACTCAGTCTCGGGTTCCGCGGCAACGCTGGACTGGGCGAGAACGGCGGTGGTGACGGCGGCCTTGGAAGTGCTCACAGCGGCCTCGGCAGTGCTCACAACGGCTTCGGCAGTGCTCACGGGCACAGAAACGGCGCTGGAGTGAGAGTGGCGAAGCTTGCAAGCCCGGCCCATGACGGCGGGAATGGCAAGGAGAACGGGGGCGAGGAACTTCATGGTTATGGTTGTAAATGTGATGGTTTCGAAGGTTCGATGATTTGTCCTGGTGCTAGCCGAGGATTGCGAGTTGTACAGAGAATGTGAAGTAAATGAATGAATGGATCGAGATGACACCGGGTATCTCGAGGACTTGCAAAGTCAAAAGGAGCGACTGGTTAGAGAGAGACGAATAGAACAAACACTGAGTGAAGCAGCTGGCGATGGTGGATGGGGGCCATGGCCTCTTTTTGTTCATCAACCTTTGCCATGTTATCCGAGATCAATTTCCCCCCTACTGCAGAGTCAGCACCAACACGGAAGTTAAACGAGTGAATAACCCCAACTGAGGCCATTTTGGTAGGGCTGATACAAACTAAACACTCCGTCAATTTCAAGTAGAGACGAATGCAGGGATTATTAGCGGTCGGTCCAGGATCTCGCATCCGAGCCGCCGGGGTTGTGGTGGAAAAGCACAGGCACCCCGGCGCACACGGAGAAAATCATTTCCGTCCGTGGCCCGATCGATCTCCCCAACAAGCCATGCGATGGAACGTTATGGGCATGTTCTCGTCGCACTGCAGCACTGAAAAGCTGTGAGTCGCAGCTGTCATCGCCAGATTTTGGCCCCTTGGGCCCAAAGTGAATCTATCCGAGTCTGGAGTTGCGGAAGCTCACACACTGCCGAGATCTCTCAGACATTTAAACACTGATGTCGCCAGATTATGCCCCTCGCCTATAAAGATCAACTCACACCCTCAGAACACCGCATGGTATTGGGGAAGAATCGGTCGCTCCACCCCAGACAGAACCTGCCAGCTGTTCACTGGACCAGCCAATGCGTCAAGAACACATAGCATGCCACCTCATATCATGCACCTGCTGCCACTGATAATAGTCGAGGGGCCGACCAGTCGACGGTTGTTGCTGTTGTTGTTCGGCTGACCGCCAAGCCTCGCTGGCGGTCTCGACATGTGCAATTGTTTCAAGTTTTCGGGTCGAAATGCCCGAATGCTACGGAGAGCAAACAGATATTGTGTTGGCTAAAACGAGTCTCCGCCCCGGACGCAACTCATGTGCGATTGATCGACGCGTTCAATCGGGATGCCCACTCGCAACCCTGAGGTTTCCGCCCCGCTTCTCTATAACCCAGGTGCATATCCCATCACGTTGATTGTTATTCGACGCGCAATACTGGTGTGTCAGTCTACCCCTGGCGAGAATACCGGGGTGAATCGTGACGTCCTTCAAGTCTCAGGTTTGGCACCGGCGACTGGCAACTGAGAGATCGCTACTACATTCCTCCTCTCTATAAGACGTCCGCTATCCTGTTATCATTGCTCCAATATTCCTTTGTTGACCTGCAACATCACACCAACTCCGAATGTTCACTGCGCAAGGTAAGTGATTCATGGCCATCGGAGTTTGCGCTGTTTGTCACACCTGTAGCAAAAAACGGACACGGAGTAGTGAATCAACTTGTAACATGCTCAAATGATACGTCAACAGCTTACGCAACGTCCCAAAGCCGTGTTTGCCTAGACTAGGGACTTCGGCTCTCAGCTTTCCGCAGGCTCACACAACTCTATCTAGTTTATTAACCATTTAAACCCGTGTAATATTATGGATAGGGAAGCTGTGCGGGGGCTTTTTATGCGGAGATACTTGCTCCAGATCAATTTGTTGACCGCATCTTCACCTCCAACATGAAACCAAACGGTGTCGGCTCGGGCGCGGACTTCCGACTATTACCTTTACTTGAGATTTTCCAACGTAATATACGGTTGGCGTACTGTGGAGATCTGCGCGTGTCCGGTTTACTTGCATTCTCCTAGCATGCCACGGACCAGTCCTCCTCCACGCGGTACACCATCAATCAGTTCTTTTTGTGATGACTGACGCGCTGCCCCATAAAATTAAAGCCATCACATATCTTATCAGTCCATAGTAACGAAATGACGTCACGACGTGTCGATGACTTGGTGCTCTTCCCAGACACTACGGAGTGCACAGTTGGCATTGTCTATTGGAAGCTAAGCGCATCGTTCTTCAAAATGTATGGCAATAAATAATTTCGTCGTCGTTTTCCAAAAGATACAGCGCCATTGTTTCTTTGTCATCGCGATGAGCTAGCCTACTCAAGATTCGAAGCTATCCCGGACACTGACATGCCGAAGCATGACAACTCGGTTGCAAAAGTATCCACAAATCAATGCTCTATTTGATTCCAGGCAATTCAAAAGAACCCGATGTTAGATATTCCATCCTTGTATTTTTCTTCTCCTCCATACGCTTCTCTTCTTCGTGTTTGACCAATACGTCCGCTGTAGCTAGCTGGCTTAATCGTGGCATGGCTACCCTATAGTCGGATCGACACTTGTACTCGAGTCACAGAGCACCGTCAGGAATGAAACAGCAAACAAAAGATTGAGCAACAGGTTGTGAATTTGTAGTTCGTCATTCCGTAAGGTCTGTTGAAGTGACGCCGAATGTGTGAAATCGGTATCGTTTGTCGTCAGGGAAAGTGATCAGTTGAAGTGAAGTCATCAAATGCGTATCTTAGTCTCATGATTTAGCTTGTTGCAAGACAAAGACTTGAGGGTGGCCTGTTTGCGTGAGACTGTTTGCCAGCATCATACGCCTCCGTTTTACCTCTATCCTTGTAGCCCGTCGTGAATTGATCTCCTTTGCGTCACCAAACGTTTCTCCTCTCAGCATCTCGTTGAATCACCTCTCTTCCACCAGGTCCAGAAGTCTTAAATCACTCTTCCGTGAAGCCCAGCGGGCTGTTGATCATGGCGTCGTGGACATTATCGACCTATATCTTATTCCTTTGTTCTCCGTATTGGTGTCTTCCCTCTTTGTCTCCCCCGCACCCGCCCTCCCTCCACCGAGTTCTCATAAAAGGTCAACAATTCTACGGCATGTAGCAGGTGAACTTTCGAGATTAAACCTCATTAACTCTAGCCTTCAACAGTGAACTTTGCATTCGAATAGTTCAAGATAATTCCATTCAGATGGATTATATTTGGAGCGACTTCGGCCCAACAGATGAAGCTTCGCTTCAACTCGTTGAGTCAGGAGTCCGTGAGAGCTGTTACTCAATCACCAACTCCAGTCTCTCAGTACGACAGGATTTCCTCATATACTCTTCGCATAATAGCTAACCAATATAGAATCCACCCCGAGACATCGAAGTCCCTTCGCAGAAGCCATGGAGCTTATGGGAGACTGAGGTACGCTGAGTTGTTGGGCGTAATACGGACAATGGTCTGGTTCCACTAACATGTATCTATCAGGATGTTCCCAGCATCTTCGGCTCACTGAGTCCTTCATTCTCCCTATTGTAAGTTGTGTCCGTAACTTTATATGTCATGTGAGCTTGGTGGGAATTTGCAGACGTAAACTTGTTCCCTACTAACGATTGTCTCACCAGGATGTGCCCCCGAAGAGAACAACGCCGCATGAAGTATCCCGAGAAACAGCGTGACAGCCAAGTGTTCTCATACGTGCCTGGAGGAAGAGAAGATGTCAAAAATGTTGTACAGAAAATGCATGTGCCGGGCAAGTTCATCGATATCATCAGTCGGCCAAGGTCGAGTTTCAGAAAGCTGGAGACCTCCATCCAGGGCCAGAGATGCGAAGGTCAGGATCCTTTCAAACTCAACAGTACGCACTTTTCAACTGACACGTCGGATAGTTTATATGATTTGCGTTGACTCCATCTTGGACAACTACACGGCGATGAATATCACCTACTTTCCAGACAGTCAGAAAGTCTTTGGCTTGTTCATGGGATACAATTCCATTCAGGACGTGAATGATATGACATCCAGACTCCGAGGCAACAGAAATTATCTGAACAATCCATTTGTTCTCATTTCTGCTTTTCTGGAACTCGAAAAGACACATCGATTTCGTCAAGTTGACCGTATGATTGACACTGTTACGGCCAATATTGAAGAGAATTACGACAAAACCAGCATATTCCGGGGCGGATCCCACAGTATTTACAAACGACTGGGGTTTCTCAAAACACAGCTTGCAATATGGGCATCTCAATTAGACAAGATCCTTCATGTTTGCCCTGCACTGCCCAGGCTCCATCACCCGGGCACGGAAGGGTTCTTGCTCAACCCCGAGGAATACATCAACGCGACGAAGGATGTTTTCAAAGGAATGGCAATGCGGTGTGAGATATTGCAAGAAGAAATATCATTTACTTTGAAGATGGTTCGTCTCTGTTTACACCGGAAATGAAAAGACTCTAAACTGACTTGACATCGATAGGACATGGCGATCATGACTTGCTCGACCATCAAAGAAGGGTCCCGAAAGTATTGATGGCCACCATGTACCTCTCAACCACAGCTACGATAGTGATCGGTCTAGAGGTCTGATTGGGCTTGCCAGCGATCAATTTTACTTGGCAGGTCTCTAAAGACGCCCCGGTGCGCCAGGGAGTGGAAGTGCGCTGCACTAATTTCAAGCTTACTTTTAGGTCCATCACGCCAGCCAGCTGTCATTTTGCCGTATCCAATTTGGAGAGAATTTGTCATTCAGCTTAGTTAGTGTGTTCAATGAATTTGAGTTTTTCCTCCCCTGACCGCCACCTTTTGAGCGTGGAAAAGCCTCCTGAGCTTGCTGGTGCTGCAGATGCCGCCCGCATGACGGGAGCTCCGAGTGGAGTCGTACGGCGGCCGCAATCGCTCAAAGAGCTAGAGATGAGTGACATATCGCACCAACAAATTAAGCATCTCCGCTAGATCGCGGATCTGCATCACCCCTTTTGGGTCCCAAACCTCCCGAAGACCATCGGGCCTCCTGGGCTGCGCCGTAGGCCTAGCCCTGTAGCAAGCTATCACATCATCGACTACCGGAACTTCCCTACTCCGTAGAGGGTCGTTTGTTAGCGGTCGCGTCGAGCTTTGGTATATAGGTTGAGATTCAGCCGGGCATGCCCGTCTAAGGGTCAGCTGAGACTTTTGGTACCTAATGGCGCTTTCCGGTGGTCCAGGCCCACGTGGTGGTCCGCGTGGTGTGGCGGATGGTGATTAGAATATTGGTATGAATGGAGTAGTGCCCTTTGTTTAAAATCCAGACGCCTCTAGCCTACCTCACCGCTGTCACGCGTTCAGCTGTCACGCCTCCAGCCATTTACATTGGGAAGCCTCGAACGATCTTTGCATGCGACACTAACTAAGCGTCGCCAGGTGAGGCGTTAAGAGGTTCTCGGTCACTGGATCACCATGTTGGTCTACGCGCCTACCAAAAATCCACAGTCAATCCACTAGGGGAGGTGGGGCAGTTCACCAATATAAGCACCAAGCCTTATATATTACACGAGAGTAGCTATGTTACGATTAAGAACAAGATTAATATGTAGCTATATATTTCACGTCATATACAAGACTTTTGCCCCATCAAGGGGATGACTTAAAGGGAAACGGGGGAGCTGAGAGTGAGCGTCACGGCAGTTCCGCTCAGCGTCACCCACTGGATGGGGGGCTCAGCGCCAACAACATCGGCTGTGACCGTGCCGCTGGAAGCAGTGGCGGAGCCAGAGGGGATAGTGACTGGGATGGGGACGGAGCAGGTGTTGCCAGTGGCGGAAACAGTGACAGACACGATCTGAGTGCCGTCATCCGAGTAGGTGTAAGCCAGCTTGGGGACGCAGTCGTCGAGGGTCTTCTTGTCGAGGAAGTACTGAGCGATGTCATCGTGCTTCAGGGTCTTGATGGGCCAGCTGGTCAAACGCATCAGCTCCTGGACCATGGTCTCGGTCCAGGACATGACGAGAGACATAGCGCCGGTCTCAGTGCCGATGGTGATAGTATCAACATCCATCTGGTTCATGTTGGCCTGATGGAACATGTAGGGATCAGCCATGAGCGAGAGAAGGTTGCGGACATTGGTCGACTTGGAGTTGGCAAGGAGGTTGGTGTAGTTTCCAGTACCAGCGGAAGTGGCGATCCATTCATTGGTAGTGCACTCAGCAGTATGGCAGTTGTAGTAGATGGCGGTGGAGAATCGAGGAACGATAACCAAGCCAGCGTAGCCGTTATCAGCGACGGTGCTGATGAGGGGCCAGTACACGTTTTCGGTGTTTCGGAGGACGGGGCGGGTGTTGTCACCGACAACATGAGTGATACCGTTGTCAATCCAGGCCTGGATAACATCTCCGTTATGCATACCAGTGATGGCCGGGGGAACCAGGCCGTTAGCCGAGAAACGGGTAGCCTGATCGATGCCCATCAAGGCCAACCAGTCCTGGTTGAACTTGATTTCGCGCTCGGCGTCGTGGTAGGTGGCATTGTTGAGACTGAGATGGGTAAAGGTGTGGGAAATGTGCGCAAACTGGTTAAGGTTGTCGGCGGTCAGGAACCACGACGCAAACTCGTCCAGCTCAGCGCAAGTCTTATCCCAGGAGTACACGGCGTACTCCTCGGGCCAGACGTCCTCACCGGTGCCCAAAGGCTTGACGAACTCTAGAGCAGTGGCGTTGGCCATATCATAGTAGATAGCAGACTCAGGGTCGCAAGTCGTCTCACCAGAGGTTGACAGAGTGGAATCGATAATGTTTCCGTTACCATTGTGGCAAAGCTCAAGCCAGAAGTCGGAACCAGTGGGCATGCGAGCATTGATGTTGTTCTGCCAAGTGATGTGGGCCTCAAGATCCTCAGTTTGAATCTTGAAGTCCTCGCCGGACGGGTAGTACAGCTCAGTGGTAAGTTGGACATCGTCAACCTGGCAGCCCAGATGGACCTTGCGCTTACCAAGGAAGACACCACGGGTCATCCAGTGGACGTGAGCATGCTGGAGGAAAGCACAGGTCTGCGACCAGTCAGGAGCCCAACCAATGAACCAGACGAACTGCTCACGGCCGCTGAAGTTGTTGATGACGGCGGCAACAGTCTCAGTTTCAAAACCAGTAGCAACACCAAACTTGGCAACCTCCTTGGTGGTGGTGGAGTCGCTGATGGCAGCAGGGACGTGGTAAAGACCAGTGGTAGAGAGCTCAGCTCCGCTAAGAAGGAGTTAGTGGGGAGGTTCAGCGAGTGGGTGGGTACCATGGGGATCGACATACGCCTTGATGTTAGCAGTGGGGAAGTCGGAGACGTCAGTGAAGCTGACGGTCTGGTCTACACCGGTGTCACAGCAGCCACCGGAAACAACCGTGGTGCCTATCGAAAGCTGTTAGTGATCAAGCTGTGGCGTTTAGGAGACAGCCACTTACCGAAATCAGAGCCCGGGTACTCGTTAATGCGAACCATGCGGACGTTGAACTCAACCTGGTACTCGTGGAGGGCGGTCCACTGAGCAGTAGTAACAGCACTAGCCCAGACACCATCATAATCGTACGAGACAGCATCCATGATGATGATACCACCGTAGTTTCCGTGGGTGGTGGAGGAGTTCAAGGTAGGCAGGTCGATACCAGCGCTGGGGACAATGAGCTCCTCAAAGGGAATGCCGTAAGCCAGGAGGCCGGCAGCACCAGAGGAAGCCGTGTAGGCATCGGGGGCAATGATGAGGATGGTGGTATCAACGGTAGCCTTGCCGACAGAGGCGCTGGATGTAGAGGTGCCGGAGGTGGAAGCACTGGAGCTGCTCTCAGCAGTAGAGGTGCTAGCCAGGGAGGTGGTGACGCTGCTGGAAGTCTCAGCCGAGCTGGTGACGGCGCTGCTGGAGGTGACGGCAGCAGAGCTAGTCTGGACACTGGAAGTCTCAGCAGAGCTGGAGGTCTCAGCAGAGCTGGAGGTCTGGGCAGTAGAAGTTTCAGCAGAGCTGGTCAAGGAGGTGCTGGAAGAAACAGCCTCGACAGCTACGGAAGCAACAGAGGTGGAGGTTTCAGCAGAGCTAGAAGTCTCAACAGAGCTGGTAGTCTCAGCAGAGCTAGAGGTCTGGGCAGTGGAAGTCTGAGCAGTGCTGGAGGTCTCGAGCAGTGCTGGTAGTCTCAGCAGAGCTGGAGGTCTGGGCAGTGGAAGTCTCAACAGAGCTGGTAGTCTGGGCAGTGGAA
>JAANBB010000589.1:0-21262 GCA_014621425.1 Cylindrodendrum hubeiense | reverse complement strand
TCGAACACGCAGCGTCTCTCGCCGTGCTCTGTTCGTCAGGCAGCGGAGGGCGCGCGGTAGGGTCCTCGGCTGTTTTCTGTGTTCGCTGCAGCCCGGGGATCGCGGGTCGTGGTTTGCGGCGGAGGCGACGTCGGCGGTTGGGTTGTGATGGTGGGAGAGGTGAAGGCGGTGGTGTTGGCGATGGTGGGTGGATGATGGTTTGGAGGGACGGACACAAACGAAACGGCACGGTACTCGCTAGTTAGTGGTCGATTTGACAGTGGCGGCACCGCAGCCGAAATAGACATAGGACCTAAACAGGGCGGAGACTGGCTGGGGGCCTTCGGGGGACTTTGGGCTGCGCTAGGCTGGGCTTGGGCTTCCAGTCGCCTGCGTTTTGTGTCCATCCAGGCCAGCCTCCGCCAGTTTCAGCCTCGTTGGAGGAGCCATTTAGTGGCCAATGCCCTGGAGCGGCGCTGTGACTGCATGTGTTACAGGGCGTCGCAATGCCGTTTCCAGCGGGCCTCAGCGCTCTCGGGGCATTAATTTAGGGGGAGGCCATGCGTCGGGGCGCTGTGGGGGGATGAAGGGATCGGCCGTGGGCGGTGGGGTCCAGTCCACTCGCCGATAGATTAACACAGGCCCCCTGGTGCGTGGCACAGATGGGCATCAAACGTAGCCCCGGACACTCCGGAGAAACAACGACGCCCGTGACAATGGCATGCAATTGGGGCGACGGGCGCATTGTCTCGCGCTCGACGAGGCTTCTCTTCCAAGGCTGAATCTGCGGCCACACGAATCGCGGGGTGGGCTGCCTGTGGAATGGGACAGGGCCAACAAGTAACAGTTGGACGCGGGGCACTGACGAAAAGGCATGAGTCGCACAATGGGACAATAAACCCTCCGTCTGCCTCCCAGAGGTATTGGACGGTCCATAAGCTCGCCAAATTATGTCGCTGCAGCGACCCGGTTCATCTGGGTACTTGCTTTCACTACTTTTACTACTTTTACTACTGCTTTTCCTTCCAGTCCGTGCCGTCCCCGTCGGCATCTCCAGGTACAGACTTGTGGCGGGATGCTAGACTAGGCTAGGCCGGTCAGAGTCAGAGTCAGAGACACACCTCAGCGTCAGTCACCAACCACAACGGGACGAAGCCTCCAGAAGACCTGGTCAACGCGCGACAGGCGACCATGATTAACAATCACCCCCAAGGTATCTTCTATCACCAGGCCTCTGTCTCTTGTAATTCCCTCTCTATCTCTGTCTTCTGAGGAAAGTGGTGTGCATGTGCAGACTGCATCCTTAGCTTGTGTGATACCACCTGCATTCCCACGCCGCATCCTCTTGTCACGTTCCATTGTCACCAACAGGTGATACTCTCGCATTCAACCGCATGATGGGGGCTATGTTCCAGACAACCACATCAAGTGATGGTGCCTACACCAGCCCAAATAGTATACCAGTACGACAGCCTACCGTCCTCGTACCCGCGCCAACAGCGCCATCTCGCCGTTCGTCCAACATCAATCTAAAGCTCCAGGGTAGCTCACCCTCTGTGACGTGTGACGTAGATGCATCCCCGATTAGATAACATCACGTGGCGGGGTACCTCGAATCGGATCGTACGTTTTCCCGTCGATCTGACAGCCCAGCAGCTCGGCTTCACGGTCTAGCTCTCCAAGTCGACGACCCACGACCCACGACCCACGACCCACGACACCATTTCTCGACCCATCCCCACCCTTCAATGGACTTCTCCTGATCCGTTGCCTCGAACTGCGACCTGATTCTGTAAATCTCCCGTCGCTAAGGCTGCCGCCATGCTCCGTCCCTCGACCCTCCGTCCCGCCCTCCGGGCCCAGCGGACCCAATGCGCCGCCGTCATCAATGCGTCCCGCCGGACCATGTTCACTCAGCGCCAATCTCGCCTAACCGATGACTTCGACGTCAACCAGCTCAATTCGAAGCGCCGCGATTACGAGCAGAACCGAACTGCCTTCCTCGCCGCCGGTGCCATCGCTGGAATCGTATCATTCGGCTATACGGCCTGGAAGTTGAAGCAGGCGCTCGATCTCCAGGGCGAGAAGGAAAAGCGTGCCGTCAAGTGCGACGCCTCAATCCCCACCGAGACTTTCAAGACCGAGGGGGGCGAGAAGCGCAAGGTGGTGCTCCATGACGAGGAGGGCCGTGAGGTTGTACCCACGGGCAACAAAACTGTCAAGCTATTCCCCCGAACAATCAACCTTGAGGATCACGCTCCCGGACAAAAGCCCTCCAGCCCCATCGCTGCTGCCCTCTCCGACAAGCAGGGCACCGAATACACACTCGTCGGACTAGGAACGAGGTCGGTGACGTTTATTGGCATTGAGGTGTACGTCATTGGCTTTTACATTGCCACTCAGGATATCGCCAAGCTACAGAGCTACCTCGTCAAGAAGATCAACCCCCTGGCAACCACCTTGATCCCTTCGGAGAAGAATGCCCTGCGCAAGGCACTGCAGGATCCCGCAGAGAGCGAGGAGACATGGGATACGGCCTTCAAGGAGTCTGGATGCCGAACTGCGTTGCGCATAACCCCGGTCAAGGACACCGACTTCCCCCACCTGCGCGACGGCCTGGTCAGAGCCATTACTGCTCGCTCGGGACGCAACGAGGCCTACAAGGATGAGGCCTTTGGTACCGCCATGAAGACCTTCAAGATCATGTTCCAACGAGGGTTGGTTCCTAGGTCCAAGGAGCTGATGTTTGTCCGTGACGCTGCTGGTAGGCTGTCCGTTACCTACGACGGAGGCGACAAGCATAAACCCCAGAAGACCCTTTTGGGAACGGTGGACGACGAGCGGTTGTCGCGGCTGCTCTGGCTCAACTACCTGGGTGGTAAGAAGGTGGCCTCGGAGGAGGTTCGCCAGAGCATCATCAACGGAGTCATGGAGTTTGTCGAGAGGCCCATTGGCACTGTTGCGTCGCAAGTCATTGTAGCGCAAGCCCTGTAATGTTTTATAGATTTGGATGAAGAGGAGAAAATGTACATTACGGCCACAGGGCATGAAGCGGCTGGATATGTAACAATAGGCACGGACACAGCTCATCAACTCAGTCGAGACACAGCATCAATTGACTTGACCCCTCTCAGCAGGAAGATATCACAATTACTATGGTAAGACCATGTATTCCTTTACTATTTCTATGGCCTAGAAACCGAACGCCTTCATCTCATCGCTCTCGTCTACAGTTTGGAACTGAGGGCAATCAGCTCCACCCCGCATGTCATGAAGGCACATTTCCCAGGGCCCTTACGCGGACAGGGCACCAGCGTCGGTGAGCAGAGTCTTGAGCTTGCCCGAGTTGCGCAGGCTCTGGAGGTCTGAGTTGCCGCCGATGGAGTTTTGCAGGATGAAGGTGTTGGGGACGGTGCGCTGGCCGGTGAGCTCCTCGATGGCGTCCTGAAGGGCACCGCCGTCGGCTGCGGGGCAGATGTTAGCTTGTACTCTCACAGGGAGAGGATGGACAAAGACATACCGGCCTTGTCGAGCTCAAAGGCCTCGAAGGTAGCGCCCAGGCTTTCCAGGGTGCGCTTGGTCTCCTTGCAGTACGGGCAGTACGACTTGGAGAAGACGACTATTCGGAACAAAGGTCAGTCAGGACGGGAACGGGACGAGGCGTTGCGCCCCACCAACGGGAGGGAGCTGAGGGGGTGGAGGGACGAGGGGTCATGAACGTACCAACAGGGTTGTCGTTGATGAGCTGCTGGACTCTCTTGGAAGCTTCGGCCATTGTGTTGGGACTGGTAGGGCGAGTGGAGAAGAAGGAACGGATGAAATTCATGGGGTTGGTTTAGGAGTAGAAATGCGACGGGGCGAGCGGCAATTAATATCTATTAAGAAGGCCGGATCGGGGGGTGCACAGCGGGTGTTTGATAATGGGTAGTGAGGGAGAGGCTTGCTTTGTCATGCAGCCAATAGGTGTAGGCGTGGCGTTGAGGAGTACTGTGGTCGTGGTTGATAATCGAAGGGACTGGATGCTGAAGCAATGATGCAATCAATGCGCCGAGGCTGTTTGGTCTTTTTTTGCCGCCCCTCGACTGCCGGCGGTGGCACCGAGCCCCGTAACCCTTCCAGAGATTCCAAAGAAGCACGCGCCCGTTTGGGCCTAGCGCCTCTTGTTTAGGGATGCTCTCCCGGCCTGTCGCACTGGTCGTCGACTCGGCGGTCCGGACTGGACTCGGCGACGGAGCACGGAATCCTCGCGCAGCCATTACCTAATCTTGGGCTCCCCCTCCAGGTTGCATCTGGGGCGCTAGGACGCCCTACGCACAGTAGACGCGCTCTGGTGGACTGTGGGTGGTGGACACGCAGTGGGCTCGCCGGCCGAGGACGTCCCTTACGAGGCCGTTACGAGGTCCCCTAATTTCACCTCCACGGGGCCGCCCACTCGACTCCATGCTGGACCCCCTGAAGCTCCAGGTCGCCTATGCGCTGGAACCTGCTAGCACGCTCCGTGATTCCACTGGGACCTCCCTAATTCTGCACCGGAGATGGCCTGGTCAGGCCACCAGGGGGCTCAGCATGTAATTAGAGACGTGTCCCATGTCATGTCAGATGCCATGCGGCTCAAATCTCACTTCAAAAAAGTGTCCTCCAACTTTATTGCCAGCTTGCATCTACATCGCCATCCGCCATCCTCGCCATCTTTCGTTGCGATCCCTTCGGCAATCGGCCTGTCCGTCGAGATTCCAGTCCTCTCTTTTTGCATGATTCCATCGTCATCCCTCCAGGTCCCCTCCGCACCACTCGCCGTCCCCTCCAACCCGGCAGCCCACCAATCGCATCCGCCCGGCCCGCATCGCCAGCGTCCCTAGTTGTCCTGACTTGCATCATCATCATCATCATCATCCCACACCACATCCAGTCCCCAAACTGTCTGACGCAGCGCAACCCGACCAACCTGCGCCCACGCCTGAGCCCGCCTGAGCCCGCCTAAGCCCCTCACAGTGCCTCCGACCCCGACGCACTCAACGCGCTCGACGCACCAGCGACGGCGCACCAAGCCCCCTTGGTCGAACCTGCTTTTCGCTATCCCCCCGCCGACTGCCAACTCACACGCCGTCACGGCCAGCCTCGACTTGTCGCTAGGAATCCCCTGGACCCAGGGCTGTGATCGTCGCCCGCTGCCGCCACCCGCTCGTTGACCTTTCCTCGCCCGTCGTCGCGCTCCACATCAGCCCACGGCTAGATCAAGCAAAGGATCGCTTGACTGACGCTCTTCTCCTTTTCCCGCGCCTTGTTCTTGCCTCACTCCAGCAACTGGGTTTCGGGCAATCGCAATCGCAATCGCTGCATCTGCACCCGCATCTGCGTCTGCATCTGCTGCATCACCCTCCCCCTCCCCCTCTCACTCCGCATCTGACTCTAGGGTGTCCTCCGGGACCACCTTAGAACCGACGACAAGGTGGATTCCACTCAGGAAATCGTGGCATCTCCCGGTGCCCTACAAAACGTCACGTCCTACCTCAACGGGGCGCTGGCGAATCTTTCCAACGTTCTCCAGGACTCCAACGGCTACATCTTAGAGACCCTCGGCGTCCCTCCCACTCTCGTCTACAGCAGTCTAGCGGTCCTCGTTGCCGTCCCCTTGACAATGTCGAGATACGGTTGGTCCATCGGCCGTGAGCAAGTCTCCCCCTACGGTGGCATGTCGAGCGGGGTGCCCGCCGTCACCGACGAAGACTTCAGCTACATCACCTCGCAAGATCTCGACGATGCTTCCAACAGCTACTACCCCAGATCGGCCTCGGCCGCCCCACCGGCTCCCGAAGACGACGTCCTCTTAGTCAAGAACAAGGGCATTACCTACCCCGCCCATTTCCCTGCCTACGCCATTGGAGATGGAAAGCTGCGGGTGTTGGACGTCAAGGACCGCGTCGCTGTGTTGATGGACATCCCGTCTCGGGCTGCCCGTCGCATCAAGCTGCTCTACAAGGGCCAACATCTCAAGGACCCCGTCGCTCCCGTCCGAGAGTACGGCGTCAAGAACAACAGCGAATTGATGGCTGTGCTTCCCGAACTCGACGAGGCCAGCAGCCCCTCGGAAGAGGAGATGGTCATCGTCGATGCCCCCCGAGAGGACAGCAAGTCGCGCAATAAGAAGAAGAATAAGAAGCGCAACAACAAGAAGAAGGGTGAGGCTGGAGACGGAAGCTCTGCTGCTGCCAGCAGCCCCCGTGGCAGCAACTCAACCTTGGGAACCCCCAAGTCCCCGCCCCCACCCTCAAATCTCACGGGCCCCATGAAGGTGCTCTATGACCTCAAGACGGAATTTGACACCAAGTGGCTACCATTGTGCGACGAGTTCACGGCTCGCCCGCCCTCGGATCCTAAGAAGTGCGAGGACGAGCACCGAAAACTGTCGGAGACGATCATGCTGCAGATTGTGCTCAAGCTTGACGGTGTGGAAAGCGACGGAAACCCCGAGGTCAGAGGAAAGAGAAGGGAGCTGGTTCAGCAAGTCCAGGCTGCATTGAAGAGACTGGATGTTGCAAAGGATTCATAGCGCGGGGTGTTCATCTTTCTTGGGTTCAGGAGTCCCGCCCCCAAACCGGCGAGACTTTCTAACCTTCAATTCGCTTAGCATCATTTAATACTGTTTGACGTGGGTCGAAATGCTGTGGATGGATATTCGACAGGGTGGGTGGCATTACTCGTGAGGATAGAAGAACAAGCTGTACAATAGATCAAAGGAGATTCACGACCCTGACGACAATGACAAAGATCTCATTCGCTGGACAAATTGAAGCAGTCGTTGTCGTCAATCAATTACTCCAAATGGAATCATCCCACTCCGCTCTCCACTTTGCATCTCGACGCTGCGCTGGCTGGGTGTTCATCTGTGTCTCAGACCGGAACCCGTGACAGCCGTCAGCCACCGTTGCGGCCGCTGACTCAGATGGCCGCATGGTCGCATGGGCGCATGATGGCTCCATGGATTTACGGAGATCACGTGTGAGCCCCCGTGACTGGGCGGCGGCCCGGTATTTGTGCGGTTTGTGTGGTGTTGGTCGGCCTGTGCGGCAAATTATCGGGGCCCAGGCTCTAGGTCTGTTAGCCCTAAGCACCTCTGGCAAACCAGCCCTCTTCGCGTGCACCAAATCCAGCCCTTGCCCCATTCAGCTAGCGGGGTTTCTGCCAAAGGCACAACGAGCCCTCAAGCGGTCCTTGGATTTTTCGCCCGTCAATCACTATCGCGACCACTTCCACCCAACAATTCGAGGGACGACTAACCCCAGCAGCACAGGAATAGATCTTCGCCGGCCAGGTTTGAGGATCCCGTGTGTTTTCGCCGTCGTCTAAACAGCCTCTTTCCTTTTCTTCACACCACAGAAAAGACGATACGATGTCGACGTTCGAGCCGGTTGTGAGTACCACCTTCGTCTTTGGTTCAGCATCGTGATGCATGCGAGCGAGCCCTTGGGAGGGCAGGAATTGGGAGGCTTGGGTCTCGGGAGCACGCAGCGCCTGCGTCTGTCTGCCACGGCTTCCCGCTCTGCTCGCTCGTCCACCGCTTTATCTCGGAATTGGGAAATGGACCTCCGCTGACCGTCTTCTCTCTACAGGTCGTCATCGATGGCAAGGGTCATCTCCTTGGCCGCCTTGCCTCCATTGTCGCCAAGCAGCTCCTTAGCGGTCAGAAGATCGTTATTGTCCGCTGCGAGGCGCTCAACATCTCTGGCGAGTTCTTCCGCGCGAAGCGTATGTCTACCCCACGAAACTCCGATTTGTGGCCGAGCACACACAGCACCACAACGGACCCCCCATTGCGACAGAATCAATACTGATGAACGAGCAGTCAAGTACCACGCCTACCTGCGAAAGATGACCCGATACAACCCCACCCGCGGAGGTGAGTTTCGATGCCTCCCATGATGCTTCTGAGAGCATGGCCATTGACCACAAAATAGGTCCCTTCCACTTCCGTGCCCCCTCCCGAATCTTCTACAAGGCCGTCCGTGGCATGATTCCCCACAAGACCGCCCGTGGCGCCGCCGCTCTGGAGCGCCTGAAGGTCTTCGAGGGTGTTCCCCCTCCCTACGACAAGCAGAAGAAGATGGTCGTTCCCCAGGCTCTCCGAGTCCTCCGACTCCAGCCCGGCCGCAAGTACTGCACTGTCGGCCGTCTCAGCCACGAGGTCGGCTGGAAGTACCAGGACGTCGTTGCTCGGTATGTTTGGACTCTGGAACCCCCACTATTGATGGAATCCGTACTGACTCGTATCACAGTCTGGAAGAGCGAAGAAAGGCCAAGGGCGCCGCTTACTACGAGCGCAAGAAGGTCGCCGCCCGACAACTGTCCGACGCGAAGAAGAACGCTGGCACCAAGGAGGAGACTGCGAAGGCCCTTGCGGCCTTTGGCTACTAAAGTGGCCATTCCTTGACTCTCACCAAGTCGGGGTACTTCGCATTGTCTATCATTTCTCGTGCGTTTCATTAGATTGGCGCGGCGGTTCACAGGGATTACTTGATTTGCTGAGTGATGGCAAGGGCGGCTCGAAGAGTGGATGGCTATTCCCAATGTTCTAAATGAAATCCCGTCGTCGGACCCCATCCGAAAATAAAGCACAGAAACTCAAATCAACCTGATGATTATAATCACTGATTATGGAATTAAGGACTCGACTTGATGTGTGGCATTTGGCTTGACTACGGCGACAATGGGACTGATTTGATCACGGGCACGGTTCTGGAATAGGCATTCATCTCTTGGTTCCTCGTCTTAGGACGCCAGCGTTTGGCGAGAAAGGGTCGAGGGTGAGATGATGGGTGACGGAGGTTGATCTTGTTACGCTCCCGGAACGGGACAGGGTCCAGCATTTGCACACTAGGAGTAGAAAAGGAATGGTATTTTGTTTGATCTAGGTACCAGACTTGACACTTGATGATTGAACGTTGCAAAAGTTTTTGACATGTGCTCGTGTGCTTGTGTGCCCGTTTGTGCCTGTGTGTGCCTGTGCCTTGTGCCTTGTGGATGATAGAGAGTTCCAGTGGCTGACGTCACGTACCCGGAGGGATGCGTTTATTAACGACGATACAAGTTGTGGTGTTGTCTTGTGGGCTATCCATCAGGGTAGATCCGACATCGCACTGTTGCTCACTGTTTACTATGTATAATTGTGCTCAATGGGTTCCGGGTCACGCGATGGATGGTGTGCGATATATTGTTTTTGGCGTCGTTATTTGTGTGCGCATCTAATCTTAAGATCGTCGGTTGATAAGTGTCTATAGATATGAGACCGAAATCTCGGTAAAGATTAGGAATTACTTGCGTAAAGACAAAATAATAAATACCATTATTAGAACTATTAAAACCCCAATCATATGAAATCAACAGCATTAATTTAAGAAAGCCTTATTTACTCGGTCATGCCATCAATCGTCGTCAATAGAAGCTTAAGCCGTCATGGTCGCATCGACTCTAGGGTAGCTCCCGGGAGTGGTCATGACCAAGGGTGTCATGTGCTGATAAGATAAGATAGTGTAATTTCATGTGAGGTGTCCTTCCGGACTTACACGTACAACCACCACCCACTCCGGCCCAGACCAGGAGCTGCACATCACCACCAACCCACCCACCCAAGACCTTCTTTTCCGCTCCTGGGACACGTCGCACCGTGGCAATCCAAGAAGCCACCACGCCCTGACACGAGGCCTCCGAACCACCAAGCTCCAACACCACCCACCTCCAGTCCTCACCCAACTCGCCCGCCATGTCGGACCTCACCCACTTCGACCTCCTCCCCCTCCAGATGGACCCGCAGTCCAAGGCCATCAGCACGCTGAAGCCGTCGCGCGCGCTCACGGCGGAGCTCGAGCAGCTCAACACGCTGCACCGCTCGCTGCTGGGCCTCGAGACGCCCGCGCCGCCGCCGCCGATCCCCGTCAACCCCAAGCGCACCGCCGGCGTCACCAAGCTGCGCGACAGCGGCAACGCCGAGTACCGCAAGGGCAAGTTCGCCGACGCCATCAAGTTCTACAGCCTGGGCCTGCAGATGGCCACGACGCGCCCGCTGTGGGAGCCCGCTGCGCTCGTCCGCGAGGAGATCTCGGGCCTGCTCGCCAACCGCGCCCAGGCGCACATGGCGCTGCAGAACTGGGCCGAGGGCGCCGTCGACGCCAACGCCAGTGTCGAGGCCCGCTGGGTCGGCAACGCAAAGGCCTGGTGGCGCCGCGGCCGCTGCCTGCTGGAGATGGGTCGTCTGGACGAGGCGCGCGAATGGGTCAAGCGCGGGCTCGAGGTCGAGGGCGAGGAGGCCGAGCTGGTCCAGCTGCTGAAGGAGATTGACACCAAGATTGAGAAGAACCAAGCCTCGTGAGAGTCGAGGGGGGAATAATCAACTGGAACACCAGCATGAAATTCATCTCAGCGAGGGCGGACGAGGTCCTTTTGTTTCAACTGGACGGACATAATGTGGAGAGTCCAAGAACGACCGAGGACTCGGGAGTCAGGCATGCTGCTCCGGATGGGAGGAGAGCCGAAAACCTCGTTGGAGTCGTTATACCCCGAGACATGGACAAGTCACGACATGGGGAGCCACTGCATTTACATCATCGGGCATAGATTTTGAGCGGCCGAGAGAGCGAAGGGAGGGCAGAAGGGGCAGATTTCCCTGGGCCGCTGGGTGGCTTGGGAGGGTGTATCAGTCAAGGCCGTTGTGCCGCACGGGCATGGCCCGGCCGGGACGTTGAAAGACGAGCGGGAAGCAGGAATGTATTTTTACGTTTAATGTGCATGTTACACATAGCAATTGGGAGTCCTTTTTGATCAACTTTACCATGTTTGCAAACCTGTAATCGTCGAGGAGTCGAATTTAATGACGTAGAGGCGATTCATCGAGAACGTTTGTTTTCGGGTTACCATGAAATGTCCTTGTTACCATTAAGCGTGTTGACTACTCTGCACCGTCTTTGTGACTCACTAAGCCGGAATTGCACACACCACGGGCGCTATCCAACGCGGAAACGATGCTGTGTCTCTAAGGCGTAGTCTGCTGGGAAAATCACCAGCACGTTATTGTACATTATACTCCTCCCTCCGCCCCCTTGTATGTAGGTAGACAGAAAAGAAACAATTGAGGAGAGGAGTGCAAAGGAAACAGAAAAAAAATGAAGGCGAAAATAAATCTCTTTCTCCTGGACGGCGCCCCCCCTTTGCCTCCCTTGCCTGCTCTTCGTATCATAGGGAAGTACCAAAACAAAGCCTCGCTCTCCCCTTCGCGTTCCCAGCTCATGGTCTTCGGGTCTTCGGGTCCTGGGCCGTGAAAGGCCCCCTGTACTTGAATAGAAATTCCCATTTGAAAATGCAACTTTCCCACCCCGCCATGAATTTATATATAAAAAAAAAGAACTCCCTAGCAGTCCGGGTATCCTGAGCATGCACTGTTGGGGGTGTTGTCTGTCGTCGTGATGTAAAATCGAGGCGCTCTGGTGATGTGATGCAACGCGTGATCGACCCTTTCCGGTTTCTCCCCCTTGACGTTGGGCGCTTCATGGCCAATGCGGCATCTTCCCCTGATGTGGCTTGCGTCTCGAAAAAATTGGTTGTGGGGGAGATGACGGGAGAGATGGCGGCGTTTGAGGACCGTCATCTCCGGGTTTGCGCTGGCAGAGTTGGTGCATTTATTCGGCCTTCTCGCTGATCTTCTCATTGAAGCTCTTGCCGCGGGGTCGCATGACGGCGTCCTGGCCGCTCATTCTTCGGTCGAGGGCGCGCTCAAGCTTGGCGCCGAGGGCGAGCTTGCTCATGGTGTCAGTCTTCTCCTCGGTGAGCGCAACGCGCTGCGAGGTCAGGGCCTTGTTCTCCATGCGCTCAAGGCCAGTGGCGATGTCGCGGATCTCGGCGTGGGCGGAGTCGGAGGTCTGGACGGTGGGAGTGAAGGAGGGCGCCATGCTGTAGGTGCTGAAGCGGACAGAGGTGCGGGTCTTTGAGGCGGGCATAGCGTTAGCAGAGGGTTGATGAGGTTGGTGGGCTTCGCCGTTGGGTTTGCGATCAGGAGATGAGGAGTTGGGAGCAGAGGCGGGGAGTGGTTGGGCCATGTCAGGTGAGTCTCGGGGAGGATGCGTCGCAGGTAGGAAGTATGAGTGATGAGAGGGAGAGTAGAGCGCGTGTATGTGTGAAACAAGTGGGGAGACAAGAGTTCGGAGGCAAGAAACAAGAGATGGAACAGAGACAAGAGCGACGAAGAGCGAGACACCCGACACAAGTAGCAAAATCAGATAGAGCAGAAACAAGACTGGGAAGACGAAGGGGAGCTGGGGCCTGCAAGGGGAGGGGGAGCAGTCGGCACCAATGTCCGGGTTGACAAAGAGATGGACAGGGGATGTTTCCTGGAAGAGGATGGGTAAAGAGAGGGTATGACGATGACGAACAAGGGGGCAGCGGGTGTAGTGGCAGCAGAAGGAGTAGAAGGAGGAGTGGAAGCGGTGGAAGAGGTGGTGGCGACGGCGGGCAGACGTACCGAAGGGGCCATGATGGGCCGGGAAGAGTCGAGAGACGCAGTCATTATGGTGGAGAGAGAATCGAATTCGTATGATGAAGCGCACGAGAGTACGGAGCAGAGGGTGGAATCAGCGGGTGGAATCAGTGGGTACGACTTGAAACTCGGTTGACCAGCAGAGAGAGCAGGGTCGACGGCGGGCAGGTCGGCGACTGAGTAGCAAGTAGAGATTCGGGGGGCGTCTCGAGCAGTCGATAGATAGAATGCGATGGTGAATGCTGGTTGAAAAGGGCGTTGCGCGGCGCGGAGTGAAGGAGGAGAAAGAGAGCGAGACGACGGGTGGATGGAGAAGAGACGTGGGGAGATTGGGGATTAAGCCGGGACCAAGAGGCGAGAGCAGGGAGCGCTGAGAGAGGGTGGAGGACGAGGAGGTGGTACGTGTGTGTGGTAGGTACAGCAGTCAACGGCGCTGTAAGAGGGACCCTGGGACTCTCAGGGCAGGGACTCAGGGACTGGACTCAGGGACTCGGGGTGTACGAGCGGTGGTCAGGGCGCAAAACGGCGACGATCCAATGCCTCCTGGGTTCGGGGACTGGGCGACTAGGTGACTAGGCGACTGGGTGACTGGGTGACTGGGTGACTGATGTGATTTAAGGGCCGAGGAGCTGACGATTGAGTCCAACGGCTGCTGACGACGGGGGATGCTGGCTCCGGGATGGCTGTGGTACGTAGGCGTTGGAGAGAGATTTGACGGGGAGTAGAGAGAAAAGGACGAGGACGAGCACAAAGACGAGACGAGGGCGAGATGATGAGGGAGGCCTGGAGAGGGGCCCGAGGGGCCTGAGGGGCCTGATGAATGGGTTTCAGACGCGACTGGGGGGGGTGGGAGAAGAGTTGACCGAGGAGTTGACTGATGAGTTGCAGATGGGGAGCCAGTACCATACAGTAGTACAGTACAGTACCGCAACTTGAAGCAATTGGCCCTCACTCTGCCCACTTGAACGACAATGGCATGACAGCTGGGAACGGACAGGCTTTGCGCTTTGCCGTACGGAGTACGAATGCAATAATTGTTCGTCAGTGCCCCATGCGTCCAGTGTGAGTGGATTGGCGAATTGTGGATGAATGGATGCTCAGATGGGGGGCATGGCTGATGGGATGGCGGATGGGATGGCTGATGGGATGAATGGTGGATGGCCGGTGGTGGATAGTGGATTTGCGAATCATGGAGGAGTGGAGTTGCGTCTCGCGTGTGAGTGCGTGTGAGTGTGTGAGAGTGTGTGTGAGTGTGTGCGAGTGCCTGTGAGCCACCGCGAGCCACCGTGAGCCACCCTAAGCACGCCCCTTTCCCCCCTTACGTTTGGTACCTAGGTACGGTACCGACTGACCCAGGTACCTGCTGTTCACTGCCCGATTCCGCTAACCACCGCTGTCGCTCAGCGCTCACGGCCGCCCACTAGGGACTGGCAGGTCCCAAGGTTCGCGGTAAGCCTCTAGCCGGATCCCCTGTGGCGGCTGCTTCCACAGGGCGATTGGTGGACGGCGGTGGTGGGTGGTGGAGGGTGGAGGAGGAGGGTGGCCAGCGCTCCAGTAGTGGGCAGCAAACACGCGACGAACAGTGACTGCGGTGGCTACGGGCCACTGGGAAACCAGCTAGCCGCCGGCCACCTGCTAAGGGATGTATGTACCTACGTCCGCCCAGCCAGCACTATTCAGCGCTATCTGCCAGCGACGCTTAGGTACTGTCCAGCTGCTGCCCACCGCCGTCCACCGCTGCCCACCGCTGTCCGCCACCACGGTCCACTACCGCCCACCACTGGACCGACAGCGTCCAGCGGGCGGCGGGCGGCGGGTGGCAGGTGGCATGTGCCAGGTGGTAGACAGACAACCAGCGGGAAAACCGGACGGTGGCGGCCCAGGCACCAATGGACGAACCCCCCCATGTACCCCCGAGGTCCCATGAGGTCCCTGAAAGCGGACGTCGGATCCGTGGACGGGTGGTCGCCGGCTCCTTGCTCAGCGCGCAAGAGGTAGCTTTGTGTGAGGGGCTGCCAGATCCCGGCGGGGCTGGGGGGGGCTCGTGGTACATGACAGCTGGAAGCCCCCCTCCCCCGAAAGTTGGAGTAACCCAGTGATACTTGCACGGTGAACTCCCCGTGACGTTGCCTAGGCCGGGTTGTAAGTCGAGAGCCTCAGCCTTCTCCCCTTGCGGCCATTACACGAGGCTTCAGTTGACACGCGGGTAGATGGCAGGGCACGTGTCGCGGGTCAGAGGGTAAAAGTCCTAGTGTGAACAATACCTACCTCCCTGCCTAAGTAGGCATCGTTCCCCCTTGGCCTTTTTACTATTCTGCCCCGATGGCCAAATAGAGGACTAGCCACTTCAGCCGTCACGGGGTGGCGGAGGAAGCGCCAGATCCATCTCATCACAACATCATAGTGAGATAGGGGGAGACAAGGAGAGAGGTCGACGTAGATGCAATGCAACCTCAACGTACATGCCGTCACAACTCTTGAGGTCGGTATCAAAATGTGTCATCATAACAACTCTTCGGGTATCTATCTACAAGCCATCAAGCGTTTCATCACTCATATCCCATCATATCCCATCCCATATCCCATCACATCCCATACTCCATCATGTCCCATCACATCTCATCCAGCTCCTTTACTCATCCATATTCCGCGATGCCCTCCGACGGATCCTTCCACTGCCCTCCTCGCTGTAGCTCGTCCCCAGTCCAGAGTCTCCCCTCCGGCCATCGTCATCTTCATCCTCTTCTTCCTCTTCATCCTCGTCGTCGGCCTCGGCTCCTCCTCTGGGAAGCTCCGACAACAGCTGCTCCTCAATACCCTCCTGCTTTACCTCTGGTTCATACTTGAGCGGTGGTTGCCTCCCATACGTAGGGAACGTTGTAGGCCGATCTTCGTCTTCGGCTTCTCTCCCGTCCTCCTCTTCCTCGGCCTTGACGGCTTGTTGCCAGGCTCCCTCTAGCCTCTGTGTTTTGACGCCGGCATCTCCAGGCGGTGATCCAGTCGTCACACTCCAAACGCCCCATGCAATCCCCATAAATACAAGCTCGCAAACCCAAAAGAGAAACGTGAATGCAAGGTAGGTGGAAATGCGGTAGTGCACCATCAACCAGCGGAGTCCACGTAGCTGGGCCGTTAGCCTCAAGGCCGCATGGTAAACCTGAATCGCTTGTCCAGCCTCGACCTCGACGTAGGCTGAGCCAGGGATTTTTGAGCCTTTTGGAAACCAAACGCGTTCTGCCAGTGGTATAACCATCTCGCTTGTACTGGATCCGGGTGCAAATATGTGGTAGAACAGAAAAAGCACCCGTGTCGCAAGCGAGACGACGGGGTCGACGTATGGCAGCAAGGCCGATCTGCGGGAGCTGAAGAGAATCTCAGTCTCCCCGAAGCCCGCATGCTCGGCGGCGTGGAGTTGGGCGCTGGTGTCGAGTCGGCCGTCGGCTGTCGCGTCAAGAAGGTGTAGGCTGATCATGAAGTTTCCTCGGTCGATATTCGGGGAGGATCGCGGCATGGAGAGGGTCAGTGATATATCGTATTCTTGTTGAGACTTCATCGGCGGCGTGGCGATTGACGCGATGCCATACGGATTAACACCAGACCTGTGCCCAACAGAGTCAGTCAAACCACCACAGCGTGCAATAGACAGGACGGCGCAACATACCCATATTGCAGATGCAAGGGCGTCGTAACGACCTGGTGTGGGAGGAAATTCTGGAAGAACAAAGCCGATGCGATTCCCGCCAGGCCAAGGAGGGTGGCGGCGCTTGATACCAGGAGGATGGTGTTGACCACGAGCCGCTGGGCGGGCTTCGAAGTTACGAGTCGCGCTGTCTCCTGTAAGGTTTCCTAAAACAAGATGCCGGTCAATATCGGTTACCAGAGTCGTGTTATGGCACATAATTACCATTGCAAGCACGGTACGTCCGTTAACGCGGATCGCGTAGATGTTGGAGAGGGTGGAATGGTGGCAGGGAAGAGGCCGTTGAGTGGCATGTGAACGATGGAGGGCCAAGCTCAACAGCTCCCAACGTCATAGCTCCAGACCCTTGCACAGTACGTACCCTTGGCACTTTCAAGCACCCAACTTCGATGCCCTCGTCAACATTTTATATATATATATATACATCACTTTCGACGACAGCGTTTTAGATGTCTAGAAGAAAAAAGAAATAATATATGTTTCCCTAATTATCATAAAAGAACGACATCTGGAAGCATTCTTGTTGAAGAAGAAAAAAGAACGCCCAGATGAAAGAAGATTCCAAGTCGTGACATGTACAACCAAAACCAAACACGCCCGTCCCAAGCTCCGTACTAACTCGCCGTCAAAAGCCAACGGTATTCGCAGAGTCGTCAATCAAATCCATCAATCAATCAATCAGTAAGCTAGCCAGTCGCTTAATCGCTCAGGTCAATGAATCAGCAGGGCTGGAGGTAATTGCTTGGGACCAGCCCATTGCGTCCGGTGCCGTGGACCTCGGCCTCCCACCATCCATCGTCTTGGTGACGGAGCACCGCCAGGTAATCGCCCTTGGCAAAACCCAGCTCTTCTGGGATAGCCGCCTGGTACACGTACAATGCGCGCGCTACAAAGCAATTCGTTAGTCTCCATTCAACTCGGTATCGTTTCTGCGGACTCACCATAATGCAGGATTGCTCTGCCATCACTCGTGTAAAGTCGAGAAGGATCGGCCACACTCTTGCTTCGTTGACGCGAGCCTTCTTCGTTAAATATTCCCGTTGCACGGGACTCTGGCCGACTGCCCCGGCTTCTCTGCGAGCCATATGGATCAGCAAGCTGAACAGCCATATCACTGCCGCCATAGCTGCTCTGGGGGCGGTTATAATCCCTGTATCTAGCGGGGGATGGCGCTCGGCTGGCCTCTTGCGGAGCCGGCTGCTGGTAATATTGGTCAGAGCCACGCTTCTGCGGCGAGCTCATCTGAGATGGGCTGCGCTGGCTGCTAGCGTAAGGGTTTGGCGAGACTGATCGATAACTCATTCTGGATGAATCGTTCCTGGGCGGCTGGGGAGATGCACTCCGTATGGGTGCTGGTGAGGTAGCCCTGGGCATATCGGTGCCTCTAGTCCCGGGTCTTGAGACTGGGGAAGTTCCATAAACTCCAGATCCCCCGCGTGACATATCGGAACCCCTTGTGCCTGGTCGAGCGACAGGGGAGGGCACGTCAGTACCCCGAGTACTTGAGCGGGCTCTAGGAGGCGCGGCATACCCGCCCTTGTCAGCCCGGCTCATCTCGGTTGCCCGAGTGCCAGACCGCGAGGGGGCTGCGCTATAGCTTCCAGAGTCTCGGCTCATATCCGTGCCTCGAGTGGTGGGTCGCGAGGGCGCCGCGTTGTAACCAACAGATCCAGGTCGACCAGCCGCCTCTCCAAAGACGCTTCGGGCTTGGTTGGTAACCTTCTTGGTAGCCTCTTTCATAGCCTTGGAAGTCACTGCGGGAGGAGGCACACCCAACCTCGATACCTGAGCAGGGGTGTGGTATGAGGGAGGGGGCGTCCCCCTCTTGACGGATGCGGCTTCATGGCTTCCAGGGGCTGGGACAGACCGAGGGCCGCTCGCCTCAGACGAAGGGACGGGTGTTGCAATGCCGTGGTAATGATCCGCAGACATTCTGACGGAAGACTGCTTGCCAAGGGAATTGCCCTTGATTTTCGCAAGAGCAAGAGCAAGAGGGTCTATCTCTTCGGGCTCCTTCGCAGGAGTCGCTCCCGGTCGTTTCTTCTCGTCTGGGTTGGAGACAGGGAACACATTCTGGCCAACTCCCAGCGCCAGGCTAGCGTTCGCGTCAATGGGCTCGGGGCTTTGAGTCCGCTCCTGCGCCAGGATCGGGGTTTCTTTGTTATATAGATGCGGTTTGCGGGTAGGGCTTGCGTTGTTACGCGAGCTAGCTGCATGCCAGGTGTTTCTATTCGACTGAGGTGAGGGCTGAATCTCCTTTTGACTCTTACGTCTGAATAAGGGTGCGTGGTTCTTCAGAAATCCACTCTTCTTCTTCGCAACGAGCTTTATCGGACTTGGTACCGGAGCAGGATGTTGTTTAACTGGTGATGTCTTTCCACTGGGAGGCTCCATGCTAGAGAACGAAGTGGGATTAGAGTAGGAGCTGTGAGAGTCCCTGCTCGATGGTCGAGCAGAAGTGACCTGAGAACTTCGATCGGAAGGGGGGCCAGAAGGGCCAGTACGGCACAACATTGTCATACCGTCCATGGGATATGGGTCGTGCGGCACTGCGGCAACAGGGCCGTGTTGGTTGACATCATAACCCTTTATTTGCACAGGTGTTGGATGTGCTGGTTGCGCGAGTGGTGCAACATGTGCTGCAGGTGTTGCAGGTGCTGTATGTACTGGCTGCCGATGGATCTGCTCCTCGGTCGATCTCCTCATCTCCAAAGACTGTACTGGCTGTCGGTGGAGCTGTTCCTCGTTGGGTCTCCTCATATCCAGCGCCTGTACTGGCTGTCGATGGAGCTGTTCCTCATTGGGTCTCCTCGTGTCTAACGCCTGTACTGGTTGCCGATGGGGCTGTTCCTCAGTAGACCTCCTTATGTCCAACGATTGTACTGGCTGTCGATAGAATTGCTCCTCGGTAGATCTCCTCATGTCTAACGCCTGTACTGGCTGTCGATGGAACTGCTCCTCAGTAGATCTTCTCATATCCAGCGATTGCGCTGGTTGTCGATGGTACTGCTCATCAGTAGATCTCCTCATCTCCAGTGACTGTCTCATCGGCTGCGCCATCGGTTTAGTCATCTGTTGGTGCATTGGGTGCTGTCGTTGCTGAAGAGACTGTTGAACAGGCTGTGGGGGAGGCTGCTGAACAGGCTGTTTGCGAGGAGATTGCTGATGATGAAGCTGTTGTTGAAGGGGGGGCTGCGGGAGCTGCGGGAGCTGCTCGTCTTGGGGTGGTTGAGGGGCCTTCTGCGAGGCAAGAGTTGGCTCTCGTCGACTAAGTGGTGCGGTCTCTCTGTGCGCCAGGTTCAAAGCCAAAGCTGAGTCAGGGTCGTGATGTGACTCAAAGGTGGATGGTTGAGGAGATGATGATCTAAATGCTGGGTTGATATTGCGAGGGAACTGAGCCACGGAGTAGTTGTCATCCTCTGAAGCTTCCGACTGACTGTCGTTGATGTCGCCACGACAGAAGTTGATGTACCTTGGCGCGTCAGGAATTTCCTGACCCGTGCCACGGTCGGTGATGAATGTGATGATGTCACTCTCGACGTCCATCTTCTCCAAAGACAGTCGAATCTTCTCACACGACGAGTCGTCACTAACGCATACCGTGGATGCGATGTTGGCAAAGGTCCACAAACTGCTCTTGGTGAAATCCAAGCGCTCCTCTTCCAAGTCCTGGAACTTGTCGGCCGCGGCCTTCCATTCTCTGTTCCACCTAGCTGTGGTATCTTCCAGAGCTTTAACGGCGGTCTCATACTCGGTGTTGGAGGTTGCGAGGCTGATTTGTGTCTTTTCAAGCTTCGCCTTGTTACGTCGTTCTTCCTGACCCATAACCATGTGGCCTTGAGCAAGGTAGCCCTTAATCTTCAGGCACTCTTGCTCGTACTTGTCTCGCGTCTTTGATAGAGTCAGCATCATGTTGAGACAGCCAAGTGCCGGTTGGACGAACCTTGTTCACATGTTGTGTTTGCTGCATCTTCACCTTGAGAAGCTTCTCAACGGTATTCTGGACGATCTTGCGTCGTTCCTTCATACCGCCAGCGAACGCACCCAATGGCTCCTCTAACTCTGTCTTCATCTGGGCTGCGATGTTTTGATGTTGTTTGGCCATCTGCTCGACCTCACCACGGAGAGTGTCCAACGATGTCTTCAAAGTACCTGATTCGTTGGATCCCAGTGACTTCCGACACAAGCTGCCGAGCTTTCGGGCATATTCGTCCTCGATCGATGCTCGTGCTGTACAGATGATGCGGGTCAGATACGGGACTGGGGATAGAGGTAACGTTATGGGGGAACCTACCACCATAGAAAGCCCGTAATTCATCGCAGGTCTGTTTAGCCCCAGCCAAACGGCTAAGCATGGGCCCAACTCCAGCATCGTCCTTGCCCCAAAAGTTGTTTGCGACTGACACACGCGGCGATTAGCAAATTGACATGGAAAGCGGTTTTGGTCGTATGCTCACAAGACAGCGCAACGGCTGGCGCCTCCGCCGTTGACGCAGGCATGGTGCCCTGTAGTGATCGGATAAACAGGAGTGATGTTGATGAGAGTGATCAATGGAGATGTTGGAGGAAAAGGAACCAGCCTAAGTCGCGCTATTCTCTTGACTTCAGATAGAGAACCAAAAGAAAAGACGTGTGGACCTTTCAAGCAATGTTAAGGACAGCGGTAATTCCCCGAGATGGAGCTTCGATGGACCATGGCATTGTTTGGGGTGGCGTAGTCGTTGTTGACTGGGCAACGCAAACACCCCCTTGCGCACGTGATCCGGGCTGGCAATGGTGGTACACGACCCCGACTTTGGCGGACCGGAATTTACCGTGCTCCGGTGCATGGTCATTTTCATACCTTATCCTCAACCCAACTTCCACACCCACCAGTGTACGCTTGACGAGATATCACTACTCAGATTTCCATCACGCACGCCCTACCGCCCCCAGAACTCTTCGTCGACCGACGCCGGACCGCCGCCACGCTCCCCCCAAGCTCCTTAATACGCTGCGTTCCCGGCGCTTCGCCCCCCGACGACGAGACCTGGACACCTGTCACCCACGTACCTCTCCCCTCT